>AWWV01011471.1:0-14595 GCA_001974805.1 Corchorus capsularis
AATACTCGTCATAGTTGGCTAAAACTCTAAAACATTCATCACCAGAGAAAACTACAGGCCAAAAGTAGCATAATGTTGATAAAAGTTTTAACATAACTGTTTACAATATAGTCTTGGAAAAAAAATATTTGTGTGAAAATAGGTAACATAGTGTTGCGCCAAAAATCTCTTGGAAGAGTTTCTGTAAAAACTACTTAATGACAGCATGGGGGCGTGCTAGTCAATTTGCTGAAATTGACAAAGAAACTAGGTTTGAGAAAAAGTAAAGATCAGAGCGATTTGTGGGGACTGGATCAAAGTCACACTGAAGCATTTAAATCATCGATCCACTAGATTGACTTCCAAAAGGGTAACAAGAACAGGGGAAAAGGACAATTCAATTGCCGTCTTTTTTAAAATAAACAAGAGATTTGTGTTTTAACGTCAGTAGACGAGATTGAACAAGAAAAATATGAAGAACGAGGAAGAACTCGTGAAGAACAAGAGAAAAAAAGGCGTGGAGCCAGAGAGTAGATAAGCGCGGAGCTTAGTTTTTTGCACGGAGCAAGTTGTGAGATCGGAATCTGATTTCTGAAGCTTGGAACTGGTTCCTTTATATAGGGGGCGGCATGGGCCTTAAAACTGGCGGGCTTTACTTGCTGAGGAAGGTGTTTTGCTTACTGAGGAAGGCGAACTCTTCTGATTGATCGGAGGAAACTTCCAGGAAGTTGCAGTGAAGTTTCCTTCTCCTTCTGGATGCTGCAGCAGGTGATAGGAGGATGAGGAGAAGGGTGTGAGGCGCCCCTCATAGTGATATAGGCAACTTCCCCCTCATAGTACCTATGTAGCATGAGGTACTAGGTAGTATGAGGTGATAGGCTGCATCTGCTGTATCAGGTGTAGTCCCTGTTGCCTCCAATAAGCTGAACCTACTAAATTGGTTGAGAGGTGACCATGGATCATGAAAGATATCACCTAGGCCATGAAATCCCTCATACTTAGCCATATTTAGGCCTTCCAAGGACGAAAATACCCTTTTATCAAGAACTATGGCTATACCGGGGTGATAAAGCCACTTTGTCCTTAATTGAAGAAGATGTAAAAGTTACAAACAAACTCGGATTGAGCTCAAACTTCACCAGTAGGATTCCTATATCATCCATAGAATATGGTTAAAATCTTGGCTTGATCTGAGCCTTCCTTCATAGTAAACCGAGCTTCTCACCTCAAACTGTCCTTAAATGAAAAATTAGCATAAGTTTTTCATTCTAAGTCTGAATGAGCTGAAATTTTGCCAAGGGACTTAGAATATCCACATAAGACTATGGAAAAAATTATAAGTAAAACTGAGCTCCTCTTGATGGTGAACTAGGTTTCTCTCCCTGAGTTGTCCTTAAATGAAAAACTAGCATAAGTTTTACATACTAAGTCCAACGAAGCTGATTTTCCACCAGTATACTTAGATTATACTCATAAAACTATGGGAAAATTCTAATTAAAACCAAACTCTCTAGCATAGAGAAGTTGGTTTGACTCCTCAAACTGTCCTTAATTGAAAAACTAGCATAAGTTTTTCATACTAAGTCTGTTTGAGATGAGACTTCACCTAGATGACCTATGTATATTAAGGAACATCATGGTAAAACCCCTCCTTGAAGCCGCACCCCCTAGGTAGCACTACTGCGTTTGACCTTGCCTTTTTGTTCTTAAATGAACAAAATACAAGTTTGCCTCTCAGGGGAGTACTGCTAGCTAGAGCGGCTTGACCACTATATTAGGGTGGTCATGTATAAGGGTGGTGAGTGATAATATCTCACATCTCCCTTAGTTCAGTAAGTGCTTCTCTTGCTGTTACTCTCTTACTCTCTGCCTCCTTAGTGCAAGGGATGAGGAGACTGCATCCTATGACTATGATAGTCATAGGGCGACCTTCCCTGGGTATGGGAAAGACTTAGATTATTTTATCCCATGATATATCTCCCACCTGCATGGTCAGGTAGCATACAACTTCCTTCCTTACTCTCTGCCTGAAGTATCAGGCTGCTGTATCTAAGGAAGCTGCACCCTTGAGGCCTGATACACCACATCCCATAGGTAGGGTTGGCACATTTGGAGTAATTAATAATAATTATTCCAAAAATAATTATTATTAATTAATTTACTTATTAATTTTGGCCTTTATTCATTAATTGCAAGATTTCTCAGAATCAGGGTGGTGCAGAAACTAAGTTTCATTAGGATTTCTGATTAATCCTAATCACTCATCTTAATCTTTATATACAAAGACCAATTTACCCTCAATTGTAAATTGAGGTATAAACATACAGATATGGAACAGACCTTACATCCAGAACTTATACCATTCGACACTTACATTTGGCCAGCATGAGCATGTAATGCAAAAGAGAATAAACTTACACATCCTAGTTTTATCAACTTGATGGCCCATCTTATCCAGCCTCCTACTAAAATTGGGGTTGAATTTGCTACATATTAGTATCAATTCAGCAGAATGCTAACAAGCTAGCACTTATGTACGATTTCTGACTTAAACTGCTTCTATGAGTTTCCACACGAACAATTTCAATTAGTATATATCAATTAAACTGCTTCTATGTTCAAGATTAAGCATTTAGAAAATAAAATCAATTAGGGGGTTTGTGCTTGAAATTGTGGAGGAAGCCCAAGGGTTTAAACCCTAGGGATAAAAAGTCCTAAATTAAAGTTTAGGGGGGCAAAAGATCAATTTTAGACAAGTTTAGGGGGGCAAAAAGGGACTTTAATCAAAAATCTATCTACTCCTTCCTGGGATTCTGCATGCTTAATGCACCAGCCCTAAAAGGTTAAAAAGCCAGGTAGTATTACTGAGCATTAATGGTGAACTTTGTGCTTAGAAGACAATTAAATGTGATTCACAAAGCATTTTTATTTCATTGGAAACTTGTTACTAACTTACCATATATAATTCTTGCACAAAATTATCCAATCATATATAAAATAAGAAAACAATGAAAATGAATAACTTCCCATGCATTTAATCACTCCCAACTTTGAAAGAGGAGATCAAATAGAACAATTGCATTTGCTTCAAAGTACTGTTTAATTCCTTTACCGACAGAAAATGGAAGCTAGGTTTTTAATGATGCCTGTTATGAGATTTATATCTCTAATGCAGATAATATCTCTCTTGTTGGCAACAAATGCAGTTCAAGATTGGAAAACCTTGTCAAAAGAAGAATACTTGGAGATGGAAAGACAGCTCAAAGTCATCAACAAATCTCCTATAAAGAGTTTCAGGGTGAGTGAGCAAACACTGGATTGGGATTTTTTTTTATTTCTTTTGGAATTTATGGTATCTGCAAAAGTTTATTCTGTTCATGGTTAACAGACCGAATATGGGGATATCTTGGATTGCATTGATATATACAAACAACATGCTTTTGATCATCCTTTGCTAAAGGATCACAAAGTGAAGGTCATAAATCCTTCCCTCTTTTTTCCTTCTTCAATTTCATGAGACATTGGATGATATGTATTGATTTTAATAATGCAGATGAGACCGAAGAGATTTCCCAAGGAGATAATGGGAGGCAAATCTTCAATGGAAATTGAATCTTTACTACCCTTTTTACCAAAGAACATAAGATGTCCCCCAGGATCAGTGCTCATAAAAAGGACTACAATGGAGGACCTAATCATGGCCAAGAAAATCAAAGCTTTAGGATTGAATTATCCAACAAGTTCCCAGACTGAAGTAGAACAAGGCTTTGCTGTAAGTGTAAGCAAAATCTTTCAAATTTTGTATTATATCTCTGCTGTAAAATTTCTTACAGTTTCTTCCTTTTTGGGCAAATGTAGTTTGCTATTGCTAAATACACTAAGCACAATTTTGGAGCAGAAACAACCATCAATGTGTGGCATCCTAGTGTTTCACCTAATCAACTTAGCTTGGCTAGTTTGTGGATTGCAAATGGCCCTGTTGAAACACTCAATATTCTTCAAGCTGGGTGGGACGTAAGTAACTATTTGGAAACTTCTTTCATTAATTGTCCCCTATATACATAAAATTGTTATAGATTACCATTCAAAATGAATATGCTGATGTTTCTGCTGTGCTTATGGCCTTTACTTCTAGGTTCAACCAATTCTTTATTCGAGCAACTATACCCGGTTATTTACCTTCTGGACTGTAAGTTTTTTAACTCTCATTTCTCTTAATCATTCTCTTATGTTCCTTGTTTCTGCTACAATATTAATCTCGTTCGTTAATGTTTCCCTATTTATCCTACAGGCTGATGCTTACAATGAGACAGGTTGCTATGATTATCTTTGTCCAGGATTTGTACAAGTTAGCCAGGAAGTTAGCCTTGGTCTTGTTCTCAAGGACATTTCCACTTATAATGGTACTCAAAAAGAAATTCATATCGGCTTGATTAAGGTGACTTCTTTTGTCTATCTTTCAATCAACAATTATAAATAATACATCCATGGAAGTGCTTGATTCCAATTATATCTGTCATGTATTTAAATTTGGTTTTGGGAAATAATCATGTCAATCTATACCAAAAAATGATTTTCTTTTAATAACAAATGCTATTAATTTCCATGATATAGGATGATTCAGACGATTGGTGGTTCAAGTTTAATAACATATTTGTTGGGTACTGGCCAAAAAGTTTGTTCGATTACATGTATGGTGGTGCCAATTTTGTTACATGGGGAGGGGAAGTTTATACTCAAGACAAGGAGCCTAGTCCTGCAATGGGAAGTGGCCATCTTCCTCGAGATGGCCATTATGGAATATCTGCCTACTTCAAGCAAACCCAAATATGGGACAAACAACAACTTGTTAATCCAGATGCCAAGTCTGTCAAGGTATATTCGGATAAACCTAAGTGCTACGGTGCACAGACTAATCAGGAACGTGCTGCAGTTGATCTTTTCTATGGAGGCCCCGGAAACTGTTAACTTGTAATAACAATCACTAGTTTCATAGTTGAAACTTCATTTTATGGAATTATGAAAATAAGAGTTATAATTCCATTTTTGTCATGTGTTTCTCCTTTCCAATTTAATCCTACCAAGCAAAGCATTAATGCCATACTCAAAATGATTGTTATTATTATTTTAGGTGATATTTCTAGTGAAGTTTATGGTATGTTTTTGGTACATGAGTTGGATATTAATTAATGGTGTAATTTTTGCTTAGAACAGTACCACTTCTGCAGAATTGAATGCGAGTCCTAAATTGTAATATACCAACTAATATAACCAAATATAGTCTAATTGGATTTACTTGTCATAATTCTTGGACAGTATTTTTCTCCAATTATAAAACTGTCATATGTAATTTAATGACTGGACTTTGCAAGACAAGCAACAGAGAAGTTGCATATGCTTCAATCATTTCTTCTTGACAGAACATGGAAGCTAGGTTCATGATAATAATGCCTGCTAGGAAATTTATATTTCTAATGCAGATAATGTGTCTATTGTTGGCAGCACATGGAATTGAAGATTGGAAAACCTTATCAGAAGAAGAAAACTTGGAGATGGAAAGACAGCTCAAAGTCATCAACAAGCCTCCTATAAAGAGCTTCAGGGTGAGCTTAAAATGCCGAAACACTAACAATTAAGGGAGTATTGAATTGTATTATTTTACAACTCTTGAATTCATGGTATTCTGTTTACATTTTTGTTCATGGTTAACAGACTGAAAATGGGGATATCTTGGATTGCATTGATATTTACAAACAACATGCTTTTGATCATCCTTTGCTCAAGGATCACAAAGTGAAGGTCAATAATCTTTCCACATATTTGTTTCTAATATATGATGTGGATCAGTTGATATGATTTCATTAAGATTTTAATGCAGATGAGACCGGAAAGAAGAATTCAAAAGAAGATGATGAAAGGTAAACCTTCAATGGAAACTGATCAATCTCCACCATTATTACCAAAGAACATAAGATGTCCCCCAGGGTCAGTGCTCATAAAAAGGACTACAAAGGAGGACCTAATCATGGCTAAGAAAATGAAAGCTTTAGGAATGAACCATCCAACAAGTTCCCGTTTTCGCAGCACCAGTATTGAACCAAAAGACTTTGCTGTAAGCAAAAAATGATTCAAATTTTGTATTCTGTCTCTCCCTGAATAGATTCTTTTTACAATTTCTTCCTAATATTTTGGTGAATGCAGTTTGCCGGTGCTGAATACACCAAGCACAATTATGGAGCAAAAGCAACCATAAATGTGTGGAATCCTAGTGTTTCACCTAATCAATATAGTGTGGCTAGTTTGTGGGTTGCAAATGGCCCTCATGAAACACTCAATGTTCTAATGGCTGGGTGGGCAGTGAGTAACTATTTGTGATGAGTACTCCTTTTATTGCCCCAAACATAAAATTTATATAAGAGGAACTACATTCAAAATTGCATTCTGATGTTTCTGCTGTGGTTTAATGGCTTTTACTTCCAGGTCCAACCACAGTCTTATTCGAACAATTATACCCGGTTATTTACCTATTGGACTGTAAGTTTTTCAACTCTCATTGATAAGTCATTTCTCTTAATCATTCTATTACTCCTTGTTTGTGCTAATTAATGTTAGTTTTCTGTTTATCCAACAGGCAGATGGTTACCATAAGACAGGTTGCCGTGATTATCTTTGTCCAGGATTTGTACAAGTGAGCCATGAAGTTAGCCTTGGTCTTGTTCTCAAGGACATTTCCACTTATAATGGTACTCAAAAAGAAATACAAATCGGCTTGATTAAGGTGATCATCATCACTTCTTTTCCCTATCTTTCAAGTTTGAAGGTTTGAACTAATTATATCATAATTAACTCGAATTCTTCCCTTTAATTTGGATGATATTATAGGATGGATCAGAATGGTGGCTTGCATTTTATAACAAATTTGTGGGGTACTGGCCAAAGAAATTGTTCACATACATGTTTGGTGGAGCCAATTTTGTTGTGTGGGGAGGGCAAGTTTACAGTGCAGCCAATGAGTCTAGTCCTCCTATGGGAAGTGGGCATCTTCCTCAAGATGGGCATGATGGCATATCTGCCTACTTCAAGCAAATGCAAATATGGGATGATATAGATTTTGTTTATTTAGATGCCAAATTTGTCCACATACATTCTGGTAGACCTAAGTGCTATGATGCTCAGATTGATCATGAAACTGCTGCTCCATATCCAGTGGATCTTTTCTATGGAGGCCCTGGCAAGTGTTAACTTGAATAATATTAAGTTTCTTATATTAAATCACTAGTTTCATAGCTGAAACTTCATCATATTGTAAGGAAAGAAAGTGTTGACATTGCTTTTTGGCAGTCACGTGCAGCGCAGTAGTAATTGATGATATGATGGTGTTGACATCGGATACGGCAGGGTCCTATGTCAACTCCACCTTTGGGATATGTCGGAGAGTTTGGCTTGGAGGCTGAGACTAGGAGGTAGTTGGAGATAAAATCCCAACCTTTTCTCACGTGAGAGTGATAAACCATTTGCAGACATATTCTCCTTGATTACCTCATTCTTACCTTAATTCATGGGATTGACATGTTAAATCAATCCTGCCGTAAATCACTCAATTACACATATTCGCTGGAATCTTTGATTGACAACCCAAATCAATCCTACCGTAAATTACTGTAGTCAACTCTTGATTGATATCACGTGTCCCTTAATTACGGGATTTCGTAATTATTACAGGCACTTTGCTTCTAAGCCTCTCCACTATAAATAGTGGAGTCAAGACCATTGAAAAGGACTTTTTTGCTTCCTAAGAAAATTCACGCTGAAACTCTGCTCACATCAAACCACCATAAAAAGCCTAAATACCACCTGCCACCGCCACACTCTCACTGAGATCTGCTCCGGTCTTCCTCCCCGTCGCCTCCTCCATATCCCTTTGCTCTGTTTGCGACGTCTCCTCCACCGCAACAAAAGAACTCATCAACATTTTGGCGACTCCACTGGGGAGGAGCATCACAAAAAGAGCAATCGGCAAGTTTGGACGACGGTAGACAACATGACTAGCAGCGGAAACGGAGCTGATGTACCTGCTTACCTGCAAGACATGCTGTCAAAAATCATAGCAACGGTTGATGACAAAACCAAGGCAATCGATGAGAGGGCTAATGAGCGCATGATTGCCATGGAGGAAAGATTTGTCCAGTTGGCGAAGGGGGTGCATGGTGACAATGGCAAAACGCTGGAAGCGCCAGCTGCATCTGAGACAAATAACGGCGCCATCGACACCACCACTCCAACTTTGAACAACACTACCGGCGCGAAGGATGGAACAGCTTCAGCCTCTGCCGATACCACATATGTTACTAAGGATCAGCTTCAACGACTTTTGGAGCAGAAGAATAAAACACTGAATTTCTCGGAATTTGATCTCAAATTTCCATATGCTGCAAGAATTGCTACCAAATCCTATCATAAGGATTATGTCAGCCCAAAATTCAAATTGTTTGATGGAAAGTCGGGAGATGCTAGGGAGCACGTGATGAAGTTTGTCGAGACATTGGGTGTTGCAGGTTTGGACGATGATCTGAAGTTAAAAGAATTCTCCAAGTCACTCACTGGCAAGGCATACACGTGGTATGTGAACCTGATACCTGGATCTATTGAATCTTGAAATCAAATGTGTACCTAATTTGGAGAAAAGTTCTTTCATACTCAGGAAAAATTAACTCTCATTGACCTGGGAAGAGAGCATCAGAAATCTGGTGAAGATTTGATGGAGTATATTCAGCGCTTCCGTGAGAGGGTGTTAGACGTACATGATGCGCACAATGAGTGGGAACTTGTAAAAGTGTGCATGCGGGGAATGTTTGATGAATACCGAGTGCATCTGGAGAATCTACCGCTTTACACTTTCGCTGCCTTGGTGGAAGCAGCACGCGGGACTAACTCCTCTGTTCAAAGGCAGAAGGAAAGTCGATATGCAAGGAGGAATACACCGTCAGTACATGCTGTACAATTCCAAAAGCGGAATGACGATAGACCTAGAAATGATAGATTTCAGAAGCGTCCCAAGACAGATCTCCGTAGGGGGGATGACGCACCACCTTTCCTTGTGCCGGTGGAGAAGGTGCGTGCTCTCCTTCAAGAATGGATTCGAGATGGACAAATCAACTTACCCTTTGTTGCACGCATGCCCACTGGTCAGGAGAAAACTGATCCTAAATATTGTGATTATCATCGCGTTGTTGGTCATCCTTTTGCTGAATGTTGGAGCATGCGGAGATTGATTCAGAACAGAGTGCGAAAAGGAGAGCTGGTAATTAATGGCAACGATACAGTACAGGTTAATCCGTTACCTACTCATGGAGCTTGCGCAGTGATCCATTCCCTTCGAGATGAGCGGTACGAGAACGAAGATACCTATGATACCCATGTAGCTGCCGTGATGACTTCCACCATAGCATCATCCCTATTGAAAACTCCAAATGTACGGCACTTCTTCGACATGTTGGGTTTTTGTGATGACGCAAGAAAGGAGGCGGCTGAGGTGTTGGTGCAAGTGGCTAACAAGTATCATGGTGAGGGAGGAATGGTTGATTCCAGGATGCGAAGGGTGGCAAGCACATATAGAAAGGCAATTGTATTTACGGAGGCAGATATGTGTACGCCGCATCCCAATCACAATAAGCCACTTTACGTTGAAAGCACTATCAATGGAGTTTATATTCGGAGAACGTTTATAGATGACGGGTCTGGATTGAATTTGATGCCGCTGAAAACACTTAAAGCCCTTGGAATTGATCAGAGGAGTTTGCGACATCCTATGATCATTAATGCTTTTGATAACAAAGGGACACGCACCTTGGGTTATATTACAGTAAATATGAAGGTGGGAAACATACAGGAGCAAACACGTTTCCATGTGTTGGATGCGGATGTCGCATACCATGTGCTGGTAGGAAGGAAGTGGTTGCATGCTCATTATTTGATCGCATCTACTTTACATCAATGTATAAAGGGATATTGGAACGATAAAGAAGTTTTCATTCCAGCAACTAAGGCTCCATTTGAGCAAAATGAAGTGAGGTACGCCGAAGCTTCGTTCTTTGATGACTTGGCTGATGATGGCGAAGGAGCACTTGGAAGACCCATTGGAGTACCATTACCGCCATGGAGCAATTATGATGGAACCTCTCATTGCAATGTCAAACGCACAAAGAGAGGTAATAAAAGGAGACATGGAAATACTACTGGAGGAAGCAGGGGTGCTGACGTTACTTCCTATACCAGAGTTGATGGAAGGATAGTATATTGTTTATGAAGGGACGCGGGGTGTGAGGACGTTTCTCTCCTCCACCCCGTGAAAAAGCCTCCTAAGGGAGAGAAAGAAAGTTCATTTTGTTTCAATGTTGAGCCGTCGGAAGAAATAGCTCCTGCTCCAGAAACTTTTCAAGACAAGCCGAAACCACAAGAAGAGGAGTTGGAAGAATTGAACATAGCTGACGATGGAGGGACGCCTAAACCTTTATTTCTGAGTAAGAATCTTTCTGCAGAGCAGAAAAGTGCGTTGATAGAATTATTGAAGGAGTTTGAGGATGTGTTTGCATGGTCTTATGAGCAGATGCCAGGTTTAGATACCAACTTGGTAACGCATGAGTTGCATATAGCCCCTGGAAGCAGGCTAGTAAAACAATCGGCACGTTTGTTTCGGCTAGAGATAGAGACGAAGATAAAGGAAGAAATTGAAAAGTTGCTTCGTGTAGGATTCATCAAGCCTATTCACCATCCTGCATGGTTAGCAAATGTAGTTCCAGTGAAAAAGAAAAATGGAGCGATAAGGGTTTGTGTTGACTTCAGAGATCTCAATAAAGCATGTCCGAAGGATGATTTTCCTTTGCCGAATATTGATACTTTGGTAGATGCTACAGCAGGACATGAGATGTTTTCCTTCATGGACGGATTCAGTGGGTACAATCAAATTAAAATGGCGCAAGAGGATGCAGAGAAAACGGCATTTCGAACACCTATTGGTAATTTTTATTATACTGCAATGCCTTTTGGATTGAAAAATGCAGGTGCCACCTACCAGCGTGCTATGACTGCTATTTTCCATGAAATGTTGCATAAATGCGTGGAAGATTATGTAGATGACATTGTGGTGAAGTCAAAGAAAGCAGCCGATCACCTCACTGACTTAAGAAAGGTGTTCGAACGTTGTAGAAAATACAATCTTCGCATGAACCCTTTGAAGTGTGCTTTTGGAGTAACGCCAGGCAAATTCCTTGGGTTTGTAGTCCATCGAAAGGGTGTTGATGTCGATCCAGCAAAGGTGAAAGCAATAAAGGAGATGACGCCTCCTACATGTCAGAAACAATTGAAGAGCTTACTGGGAAAAATGTCATATATTAGACGTTTCATCCCAGCACTTGGGGAAATCATGGTCCCATTTCAAAGTTTGCTAAAAAAAGGAGTTACTTTCACATGGGGAGATTTGCAACAGAAATCCTTTGAAAAAGTGAAGGATATTTTAACTGCTCCAGCTACCATGACACCTCCCATCAAAGGACAACTGATGATGTTGTATTTGACTTCCACTAACGAATCGGTAGGAGGATTACTAGTGCAGGAAGTGGAAGGTGTGGAAAAGCCTGTTTACTTACATAAGTAGATGCTTGCACGGCAGTGAGTTAAATTACTCGCCGATGGAGAAGCATTGTTTGTCACTTGTTGAAGTTACACGGAAGCTCCGTCATTACTTGCTTGCGCATAAGCTCATAGTGGTTACCAGGTCTGATCCAATCAAATACTTACTATCTAAACCATTCATGGCGGGACGAGCATCAAGGTGGTACTTTATGCTAGGGGAATTTGATATTTCTGTCATGCAGCCCAAGGCAGTGAAATCCCAAGCATTATCCGATTTGTGGCGTATTTTCCCTTGAAATCGCTCCATGAAGAAATTTTGCCAGATGATTTACCAGGAGAAGTACATGCGGAAGTTTGTCATATAGAGCCATCTTGTGGAGAATGGCAACTATTCTTTGATGGATCTTCCACCACTAGCGGAGGTGGCGCAGGAATTGTTTTAATTCCGCCAGAGGCACGGTGTGAACATGAAGAAACTTTGTCTTTGGCGTTTAAATTGGATTTTCCTTACACCAATAACCAAGCTGAATATGAGGCTTTGGTGCTGGGATTACATACCGCAAGAATTATTGGCGTAGAGGAGTTGTGTATTATTGGGGATTCCAACTTGGTGGTGAAACAAACGAATGGTGAATTTTCATTGAAGGAACCAACGTTAGCGCCATATAGAGATTTGGTACGCTCCTTCCTAGACAAGTTCCAGTCGGTGAGATGCGAGCATAGTCCTAGATCTTCCAACAGATATGCAGACGCCTTAGCTACTCTAGCTTCCAAGATTAATATGCCGGATGGAGAGCAAACAATACCGTTAACAGTGAAACGATGGTCGATTCCTTCACCACATGCATTATGGATGGAGACTCCCAAAGGCGAGGAAGAGGAAGATTGGCGTGAACCTATCATCCAACAGCTTGGCGATCCAACTTCCAAATTGCTCACTTCTCTTAAAAAATATGTCATGATTCACGGCACTTTATATTATAGAGGAGCAAACGAGGTGTTGGCAAGATGCGTTTCTAACAAAGAAGCAGATTACAGGTTGAAAGCAGCACATCAACAATGGTGTGGACAGGAAGGGCCACCCTTGTATAGAGGATTGCAAAGAGCAGGTTATTATTGGCCAACCATGATGAAAGACGCTACCCATATGGAAAAGCTTATGTGCTAAATGTTCTGAACCCCCTGATGTTCACGAGTGTCATTTTGTTGGAATTGTAGGAGATTGGCGTCGACCGTATATTGATTTCCTTCAGAATGGACTATTGCCAACAAATTATCAGGATGCAAGAAGGATAAAAAGACGAGCAGAACGTTTCTTCCTCAAAGAGAATGAGCTATTTCGATCCTCATTTGCAGGGAAACCTCTTAAATGTGTCTCACCTGCTGACGTGACTGCATTGTTGGAAGATGTGCATGGAGGAGCGAGTGGAGAGCATGAAGGAGGACTCAGATTGTACAAGAAGTTGCTAGATTTGGGATACTATTGGCCAACTATGGAGACAGACGCATTAAATCATGCTAGAAAGTTTCATCCATGCCAAATATACGGAAATATCATTCACGCTCCAGCAGTAGAACTTCATAGTGTTACAACACCATGGCCCTTTCATACATGGGCGTTTGATTTAATTGGACCCATTAATCCACCTTCCAGAGGTTACAAATGGATCTTGGCTGCAACGGAGTGTTTCACGAAGTGGGTGGAAGTAATTCCCTTGAAGAAGGCGACTGGGGCGGCTGTCACAAATTTTATCAAAGAAAATATCATATGCATATTTGGCATTCCCAGGCGTATTATTTCTGACAATGGAACTCCCTTCATCAATTCGCATGTGAGAAATTTGCTAGCTCTCTATGATGTAAACCATGTGAAGTCAACACCATATTACCCACAAGGGAACGGGCAAGCGGAAGCTACTAATAAGACTCTGCTAAGAGTACTCAGCAAAATGGTCCATGATGATCCTAAGATTTGACATAGGGCGTTACCAGTGGCGTTATGGGCTTACAGAACTTCCAAGCGAGGACCTACAAGGGCAACGCCATTTTCCTAGTATATGGGACGGAATCTGTTGTCCCATCGGAAATACTTGTTCCTTCAGCACGGATGGCTTTGAACGCTGGACTTACCCATGAGGAGGCGAGAAGTTTGGAGTTGGAAGCAGTGGAGGAAAAGAGAGATAAAGCCCATACTAATTTGATTGGGTATCAACGGAGAGTGTGTAGGGCGTATGATAAATTGGTACGAAGAAGAAATTTTGATGTCGGCGACTTAGTGCTGCGTGCTGCGGAACATGTAAGAAGAGGAATATCTGCTCCCAACAAATTCAATCCCAAGTGGGAAGGTCCTTACATTGTTCACGAAGTGCATGATAGTGGCTACTGCACGTTGATGAATCCAGGAAACGACAATGCTATTACCTCTCCCATCAATTTCCAATACATCAAGAAGTATCATGTATGAAGCTTCTTCCATTTATTAAATTTACCTTGTTACACCACTTTATCCCGTTTGAATTATATGCTATGAATTCACACATTCTCATCCCATTTGAATCATGTTCTACGAATTCCCACAATTATCCATTGTATCTTTTATTTCATCTCAATAAAATTCAACCCCATATTCACCAACATGGTCTCAATTTTCTTATTTGATAGATACTTCAATATGGCGTACTCTTTCTACTTAAAAAAAAAAGATGCATATATAGCCTCTGGAGCTAAAAAAAAATTGCAAAGAGTGTTGCACCTTAGAGTTTAGTCGCATCTTGGGAAATATTTCCTGAGTATTGCACTTTAAACTTGGGTCGCACCTTAAGAAAATATTATCCTGCAAAAAAAAATTGCAAGAAGTGTTGCACCTTAGAGTTTTGGTTGCATCTCAGAGAATATTTCCTGAGTGTCGCACTTTAAACTAGGGTTGCACCTCAAAGAAAATATTTTCTTCCATTGACGTGATTACAATGAAGAAATTACTTATAT
>AWWV01011472.1:0-78628 GCA_001974805.1 Corchorus capsularis
TCAAGGGTGAAGGTGAATTCTCCCCAAGATGTTATCATTGTGTTGCTCTGGAAACTCCATCTGGCAAGTACAGCTCGCCACATGTCAGTGTTGAATTCTCTGAAATTGACAACGGGAAGTTTTTTTGGTTACCCTCACAGCATCGAGGATACCAGCATTTTTAAGATGAATCTCATAAGCAGGAGCTTTCAATATCTAGTCAGTCCAATCCTCCCATCCTTTGATCTTAAAAGCACAACCAAATTTAAACTGTGCAAGGGAAACTCTCCACGGTCGAAATTGAGCCTCAGGACGGTGTTGGCAAAAATATAATGCTTCTTTTCAAGGCCTTGAGCCTCTTGCCAAATATACAAGGGGAACATGTTCCTCTGGAGGTGGAGTGTGGTGACGATATTCATCTAATTTTTTCCAAAAAGAATCTTCGCCATGGATAAACCTATCGCTCCAATCATTAGGGACTTTGGGTTTAACTTCATGAGCTTTACCCGAGCATGATTTCTTTCGAGAAGCTGCATGGTTAGCAACTTTGGGTCTAAACCGTTTCCTTCCCGCTTGTGCCTGAGTTGTGTTCGGCCTTGCAATCTGCGTTGAACTTGGTTTTGCTTTCGGAAGCTGTGGGTGCCCGGGAGGAGGCCATGTTCTCACCATAATGAAAAGAGCAATAAGACTGCAAAACATTCGACGATTACATCAGATAAGTCTCGTGTTTGTTCTTTATATATATATACATAACATTGAATTCTGCAGAAATTGAGAAACATCATACATACATATATAACAATTGACGAAGCAAATTTAAGTAAATAAATAGAATGACTATAGACCAATAGTGTAAAATTTAAACTTAATCTGTTGGTTGTTCACCTTTGTAAACAAATAATATCTATTAATCACACAAACCTTGAAAAATCTCATATAGCCGAGTCAATTGAAGAAAACAAATAAAACAGGGGCTTTAACTTATAATGACAAAAGCTAGGAAATTATATATGGCATAATTAACAGGAATTTCGAAGTATGTCCTCTATACTCAAAACTTCCAGAATGATAAAAACAGAATTAAATAAATGAAAATTTGTTGCTCATACAGTATATACAAAGAACGAAACTGACAGAGAGACACTGATCGATTTAATTTCAAAAAAAAAAAAAGAGGAAACGAATTCAAACTATAATACTATGCCTAGTGTCGTAGCTATCAAAAAAAGAAACGATTAATAATAACGATAATGACGATGAGTCGATGACTAATGGCATAGCATATTAAAAAAATCATGAAATTGATAGCACAATGTGCGGAAAAAAAAAGGGGGAGGGGGCTTACTCAATAAACAAAAATTTCCTGATTTGAAAGCTTAGTCTTGAATCCAATGAATTTTTATTTTGCTTCTCTCCGTGATAATTCCCAAATCCTGATTGCTTAAAGCCTTGTTTTGTTTTTCTTATGATAGTCTTTTAAGTGGCTACCATAGACTATATATATACAGGACAATAACCTTAAAACCCTAACTATAATAGGGAATCTGAATCGTAATAGATTTTCCTAAGACAATTGGATTCTCCTCTAGATTTCCTATGCCAATGAGGTTTCTTGAATCAAGAATTAATTTCTTCCTCCTTAAATATATAATTTTGAAATCTCAAATTAAATAAGACTTAGAAAAGATTCAAGTCTTAAATCAATGCTAAAATTAAAATTGTTTATACGTTTTAGTACTTAATTGTTAAATGAAGAATGTTTATACCCGTTGGCAACAGAATTCTGACGTAAAATTATTGCCACATAATATTGCAAGAGGGAAATTGACACATGTGTTGTGACATATTAGTGTTGCTGATTATCATATGATAAAACATATTTATTAAACACCAAGCACCATGCATCCATGTGCAGAGAGCAAGCATACGTTTTGCGGCTCTTACTTGCAAGCATACGTTCTTGCGGCTCTTACTTGCATTGGGGCGTGTAGTGCTAGAGCATATTTACATCTCATATACAGGGGGCAAAAGATATTCATAATATATATTTTTGAAGACGCTGCACGTATAATTATTATCATCATAATTATTATGACATATGCATAAGAACTGCTTATGCTAAGAATTCTCATGCAGGGGGCAAAATGTTGACATTGCTTTTTGGCAGTCACGATCAGCTTCAGCGACGTCTCCTCCACCGCAACAAAAGAATTCATCAGCGACGTCTCCTCCACCGCAACAAAAGAACTCATCAACAGAAAGAAAGAATAAATTGATAATTTTATTTTCATTTTAAATAATTATATTCTATGTTGTTAGCAAAATCATGATTCATATTCAGAACAAATTAATGCAAGACAAGCAACAGAGAACTTGCATATATATGCTTGAATTACTTTCTGTTAACCGCTTCACTAGTCTCCTTGTACATGGTTGGAATGTTATAAATCTCATTGGATTAACAATTTAGGGTCCAAGAATTAAGATTAAAGACATCTTCTTAGATAGCAGCTGGCTGGTTGAAATTTGCGTTTTCAAGTTGATTGCTTCAAGCAATGGTGATCCCATGCTGAATCAATGTATCCATTGCTACAAGGGATTGTTTAAATGTTTGAACACAAGCTTAGTTTAGTTCTTTTCCAATCAAACTGGTGAATTGGGTTTTTGCTAGTAAATTCTTTGCAAATTCGCCTGGAGGATGGGCAATCCTTTGGCTTTGAAATGGAAAATCTTGGTTTGTGGCGAAGTTGGTGACGTTTGTGTGTTTGAGTTGCTTGCTTGAAGGTGCTAAACTCGCATTGAATTTGAAGGTTGCTATTTCCGGGCTGCACATGTTGCAGATTCTGACACATTACAAGGTAAGGAAAGCTAAGTTCTTTAGCCTATGAAATTTATGAAACTACTTATTTTACTATTGCTTATTAATGTGTCTTTTCATTTATTATTGGCTGATTGTTCATAAAATACTTTAAGTATCATAAATGTTTCTTCCCTTATATTTAGAACAAAAAGTTACTGACATTCAGTATTCTTTGATTTCTTTCCTTTAAATTTCTTGTTACCAAAAAATAAAAAGAAAATAAATTGTTTTCCATTTCCCTATTTCCAATTTCCTACCCATTTTTTCTCTTACTAACAAATGCTAATGATTCTGGAAAAAAAAAATTAAAAGAGAAAAACAGAGGCCATTCATGAATCTGACCCTTAGGTGCTTTAAGTTGTCTCGAGCCCAGAAACAAACTGCTATCATTAAAACTTGGAATTATTACTCTTGAAACTTGGATTCGACCTTTCATTTCCCTTTGGTTGATGAGAATTATTAGTACTATAATAATTAAGATTTTGGTAAAATTAATTTACTGCAGTACTATATGTTTTCCTTGTTTAAAGAAACTGGTATATAGGAAGAAGCCTTTGAACGTATTCTATTATGGCTTCTCAACCCCACTTTTTCAAAGTGATTCTTGATGAAACTATTCGAGAAAGGAAACTTGTAAGAAAATGGTTTATTCTAATCTCTTCTTTCTTTTCTTTCCTTTTTCTTCTTTTTGGGAAGATTCATTGCATAGCATCATATCTTAACTGAAGATTTTATTTTAATGCAGGGGATTCCTAAAAGGTTTGTAAGAAAATATGGGAAGCAATTGCCAAGCCCTGTTCATCTTGAGGTTCCAAGTGGTCAAGTCTGGAAGGTGGAACTGACAAAGTCTGACTCAAAGGTTTGGTTGCACAAGGGTTGGCAACAATTTACAGAGCATTACTCACTGCAATCTGGGCATTTTGTGGTTTTCAGATACAAAGGGAATGCTCGTTTTGATGTAGTCATTTTTGATACAACTGCTACAGAAATAGAATACCCATACGTTAGCAGTGAGGAAGAAGATGTTTTTTTAGAAGAGTACTGCAGGAAAAGGAAAGGGAAATCAGTTGAGCCATGTCTCCAACCTCAAAAGAATATGAAATTTTATTCTCCAAACAAAAGTGGAACTTTGAATTCAAGGGTTGAAGATGCAAATGCAGCCAGGTCACTGGGTGAGTAATATCTTCATTAATTTGTGTTAAAATTTCTGTCATTTTTTGTAATCTGTTAATAAGCAATTTGTAATCTGTTAAATGCTTAGGTTCTTAGTTCTCTCTTGGCATACTGCAATATTATTTCCTGATTTTTAGAAATATATGAATGGAATTGGATTTCCCATGTGTGCTGATATATTTGATATACAAGTGCTTCAGAGATTGAATACCATTAATATTCTGATTCTGATGGGAAATTTGAAGAAATCAATGTAGAAGAAGCTGACGATGATGTTTCTATTGAGATCCTTGGGGAGAGATCACCAATCGGATTCCCTCGGCCTCCCAAGAGACATTCAGACTTGTCATTGCGAGCTCCTGGAGCTGCAGTCAGCAGATTTGCCTCAAGCATTCCACTCTTTGAAAAGGTTATCAAGCGATCTTTTGTGGAAGAATATGGTAGCCAAAGCCGTATGGTAGGGATTTATTATATTATCAATGAATTCATATCTAAATATCCCACTGACAAGCTTTGTCCTAAAACCTAGTTACTCTTAATTTCTGCTCTGCTTGTGCAGGGAATACCATATGAATTCATCATGGAACATTTTAAGCCAGATACAGAAATTGTGATTCTTCAAGTTGCAAATAAATCATGGTCTACCAAGTTTGTTGTCAACAAACATCATCGAATAGGAAAACTAACATCTGGCTGGGGGAAATTTGCAAGGGACAACTCTTTAAAAGTGGGAGATGTTTGTGTTTTCAAGTTGATTACTTCAACCCATATTGTTGCCATACTCAATGTATCCATAACTAGGAAAGATGGTTAAGTAATTTTACAAGTTGCTCTTCTTTTCCTGTCAGACTGGGTTTCTATTTGACAGAATTTCACTATTTTCCAATCAGACTCTCGGCATCTTTTGATATCCTTGACTTTAATGAAACTTTTTGTGTCTGCAATTACTGTTTTATCTTTATTATGATCCACAATTTCGAAGCCAGCATTATTATTATACAATTAATTTGGACTGCTATGGCAAAATAATAAGGGTGAATTATCGGAGAGTGTAATGACGGTTTAAAATTACCCCAAAACTATAATGAGTTAACATTTGTCACTAAATACATGATTCCCTATTGGTATTGGTGTAATGAGTATAATTTATCTTAATAATAATTTGGAATGCATTTCTCAATACTTTTTCGGTATAAGAACAATAGATTCAAGTTCAACTTCTAATAATTTTAATTTATAGTATATATGATGATTTTTGTTATTAACTAATATTTCAATCAACAATATAATTAATACATCCACGGATGTATTTGTAAGTGATAGGTCTCATTATAGACATCTATACTCTTTTTATTACAACCATTGATATTACATTTTTTATTTGATTTTATTTTTCCTTGATATTTTTTACTTTTACTAGTAATCCGCCACGTACTACGCACGTGGATCATAAATTTAAATACAAAATATTTATGTTTTAAAAATTAATTAAGTAAATGAAATAATATAAAAAAATTCTTGTAACAAAAATTTAAGTAAATAAAAATAAGGGGAATTATCTTTTGGTATAATGATATTGATGGGCTAAATTTACTTCATAGGTGTAATAATGTAGCTTATTTTAAGTTTAGTGTATGGTTAAACAAATTTTCCTATTATTGGTGTAATGATATTTATATACTTTACCTATTTTGTCCTTTGAAGATTTTAAAATTTAGATGTGGAAATCAACAATTAAAAAAGAAAAGAAAAGAGAAATTATGCTCTTGTTAATGCTACTATAACCAATCGATTCTGCCTATATTATCCTTTTATTTTTCTGATAATTTATCGAGTTTTTGTTCATGGGTTTAACAAACTCTACATTCTTGCAAATCTCCGCCCAGTCTGATATGTTCCAACCAATTTTAATTGCCAAAGAACTGATAAAAAAAATCGATCATGGTAAGAAATGCATAGATATATACTGGTTTGGTTAAGCTAGATTTATAACCATTTTCTTATGTTTTCCTTAGTAAATCTAGAATTATGCCAATTTTGGGTTGTTGCTGCATCTTTTTTATTGAGGAAAAATTAGTCAAAAATCATCATCTCCCTACTCTATATATATATAATGGTATAACAGAGTATAACTAAAAATACATTAATATTATCCTTATAAAACTTTTTTTGCGGTTAGACTGGTATGTGGAACGTAGTTTCACTCTAACAATCTCATAGTTGCCACTTTTTTTGGGTATCTCGTGTTACTTAGCTATTAAAATATTTTTAGAATAGATAAATTATAACCTTAATTGAATCATATTGTTCACCTTAATGTAGGGATAGGGCATTAAATCAGCTTTCTCTTTCATAATCTTAGGATTAAGCCAATGATCCTTTGGATTTGATATTTTATAGCTACTAACGTTAATGTCGAAATTCTTTTGTAAGTTATTAATTATAATGTTTTACTTTAAATTTTATAATTTTGATGGTTGATGCTATATAACCAAGTTAGAGTTTCATGATTATTTTAGTCAATTAGTTATGCTTGAAATTCAAGTATATGAGTAGTAATTTCTTAATTTTGATGATTATAGAAAGATAATGGTATTTTTATTATCATTGATTTTTTAAAGAAAAAAAAAGAGTATGTCAGTCTAGCTATGTTGTTAATGTAGTGTAATCTGAGGCAATGATTGCAGCTGCTGCTTACAGATATTGTTTGTTTGGTTCCAAGTTGCCGTCATGTAACAGTATACTGCTCTTTCAATAAAATTAATAATTTGCCTTAAAAAAACGTGTTGTTTGAATAGACCTTCTCATTTGATGTAACCTTTGCTCTATAATGTAAGTCAGTCATATAGTAACTTTGGTAACATTTGAGTAATCATCAATGAAAAGAAATCAAGAGAAACATAATGAAAGTGAACAAACCCATGAGGAAATTTTAAAAAAAATGGTAAGATAATAATAATAGGAAAAATATAATTTTATTTGTTATCCTCGCTTCTAAGTTGCCTTTCAATTTATTGTGTGGCTTCAAATTGGTCTCTATGCTGTGCCAACTGGGTATATCTTTCACTTCATACTTTATCATGCTTGCTATGTAAACTATTATCGCCTACTAAAGTAGAAGTCTATATAATATGTTTCCTTAAGTTCACTTATAAGGATGAGAGCAAATTTAGTAGGATATTTGTACTAAAGGTATTTTAGTAATTCAATAATTAAAATTTTTGAATTTGTACTTTTATATAGTAGTAAGATAAGATAAGATAAGACTTATGTACCATTTTCCCCCTTGAACTTGTAGCGTTTGGACGTTTTGCCCCATAAAATTCAATTTTGGACATTTTGCCCCCTCAACATAACGGCTCCGTCAAGTCGCTGATGTGGCATTGCCATGTGGCACAAAATGCCACATGACATTGTCACGTCAGACCAACCCTACCCACGTGGTATTGCCACGTCGGACAAAAATCGCTGACGTGGCAATGGCACGTTAGCGACTTGACGGAGCCGTTAGGTTGAGGGGGCAAAATGTTCCAAAATTGAAGTTCAGGGGACAAAATGTCCAAGATTGAAGTTCAGGAAGCAAAACGTCCAAACACTACAAGTTTAAGGGGGAAAATGGTAGATAAGTCGATAAGATAACATAGTAAGATATGGGACTATGGGAGGGCACTTTGTTTTTTTTTTTTTTGGGATATTTAAGTAATTTATTATACAAAAAGCAAAAAATCTGCTTACAAGTTTACAATCATAGAATCATGATTAAGCCTCAGCTCTGACAAAGCCTCCTATTCACATACTCAGACGAGACTCCAACTAGGTCATGAAGCTTAAATATGATCATGCCTGCAACTTTGTCAAATACCTCCTCATATTGTTGTTGCCCTTTAAAGGATCTAGAGTTCCTTTCCAACCAAACTTGAGAATAGTAACACAGGTCCATGCAAGTTTCATAATAGTAGTAAGGAAAGACTTCCCCTTAAGACTTTTTATAGCCCAATTCAGCTCATAACCCAGTCCTGTGCCTGTCTTGAAAAACCACAAGTTGAAAGAACCTTCCATCCTGAAAATAAGAGCAAATAAAGAAAACATGGTCCCTATTCTCATCATAATTGCCACACAACAGACATACTGTAGAATCCATAAAAAGAACATTTAGAAATATGAAGGGAAAACCATATCAGCTATATATGAGCAAATCATATACAGCAGTAATTTTAGAATTTTGACTAAGCCGTGTTTTACAAATAGAATGAAATTTATGAATGTCAACCACAAACATCAGCTTTGACAATATATCACTTCTAAAAGCTCCGGTGGAAGGCTTCTGCCCCATAAATCCTCCTTAATTACCTTTTTAATTTTCGACATCGCCTCGTCTTATACAAATCAAATCGGAAAAAGAAGACAATAAAGGGTCGTTGAAATGAAATCAAGCATTTTAAAACACAAATTTGAAATCCAATTCTAATTCCAAATACCTAAACGCTACCAAAATGAATGAATTTGGATGAAAATGTAAAGAAAGAAGAGGCTTGGCCCATTTGAGTTTAGTTTTAAAACCAGGTCCATAAAACGAGTGTTATTTTTGAAAAGTCAAAACGGGTATGGGTAGGAATAGGATTTCTGGCTGCTAAACATAGTATTATATAATAATATTGCTGCGGTCCAATGTTTGTAGTGGATGGTTTTCAATCTGCACCATGATCTGTGATGTTTGTTCTTTGTTACATTGTGCCATTGCCATTGTTGGGTATTTAATGGCAAGGCTCCGGCTCATCACCAAGCAAGACAATAGGGAATGAGGCAACAAGAGTGAACCATAATTTTGCAGCAGCAGCAAAGTTTACAGTTCTGAAATGAAAAAAACAAACCTTTTTCCTTTAGCCGCCATAATTATATGAGATGCAAAAAAGTTGTCAACGTAATCCATCATGAATCAAAATAAGCAAGTCACTCCCAAGTATTTCTGAGATTGGAGCGTATTACTTTTACTAATTAAATGGCCATTGATGACCTGACTGGCTGACTCTGCAAAACTCAAATCTAAACGAAGCCTATAAGCAGTTTAGCTGTCAAGTTCCAAAAACTTCAACTTATCCTCCACCTTGAAATTGACTAGGTAGAGAAATGAAAGGCAAGAACTGAAATCTGATATAGTATTTTGGCAATGTAAAAATTAAGATATTAAAAAGAATATACCTAAAAAAATATTAAAAAGAGTAAATAAATAAATCTCATCCACTAAGTAATAAGTATGCATCTGGTGAGGGTCTAGACTGTAGTGTAGAACAAAACAAGTCCAACAAAAACATTTCTGTGTTTATCTATGAAGTATGAATGACTTGCCAAGTTGGATTCTAATAAGAAGTTAGGTGGCTGCGTCCCTTCCTTTATTTTATTTTTTTTCCCTTTTGTCATCATTAAATTAAAACAACTCATCATATCGCCATCATCACATAATCTTAAGACGTATCAAACTCAAACACCTACTTCACTCTCATCTCAAGGCTTGGAATCAGCAATTTCTCAATCCTACCAGGTAACTCTCGCACCCCATATCTCATTAATCAGTTTTTTTTTTGTGGGTTATTTGTTATTTTAGTCATATCTCAAAGAGTTGTATGAATTGTGAATAGTTGGGTAATCTGGGTTCAGGTTTTATCTTTGAGTGGGAAATGGGGAGTGTGAGTGAAGAGAAGCTGCGGTTTTGTATAGACAGAGGGGGCACTTTCACTGATGTTTATGCCGAGATTCCCGGTCAACCTGATGGTCGGGTTCTCAAGCTTTTATCGGTTGACCCATCAAACTATGACGATGCTCCGATTGAAGGAATCAGGAGGATTCTTGAAGAATATACAGGGGAGAAAATCCCCCGGACTGCCAAAATCCCAACTGATAAAATTGAGTGGATTAGGATGGGAACAACCGTGGCTACCAATGCTCTCTTGGAAAGGAAAGGGGAGAGGATTGCTTTGTGTGTTACTCGAGGCTTCAAGGATTTGTTACAGATTGGTGATCAGTCTCGTCCTAATATTTTTGACCTTACTGCAACTAAACCCTCCAATCTTTATGAGGAAGTTGTTGAAGTTGATGAGAGGATTGAGCTAGTTCTTGAAGAGGAGAAAGGGAATGCTGAGAATTCGGAGTCGGTTGTCAAAGGGGTTTCCGGTGAGCTTGTCAGGGTTGCCAAGACTCTAAATGAAGAAGCTTTGGAACCCTTGTTGAAGCGTTTGCTGGACAAAGGGATTAGTTGCTTGGCTGTTGTGCTAATGCATTCCTATACTTACCCATATCACGAAATGGCCGTGGAGAAGTTGGCTATGAACTTGGGTTTTAGGCATGTTTCTTTGTCTTCTGCTTTGACTCCTATGGTTCGTGCTGTTCCTCGAGGTTTAACAGCCAGTGTGGATGCTTATTTGACCCCGGTTGTGAAAGAGTACTTATCAGGGTTCATATCTAGATTTGATGAAGGCCTAGGAAAGGTGAATGTCTTGTTTATGCAGTCAGATGGAGGGCTTGCACCAGAAAGTAGATTTTCAGGGCATAAGGCTGTTTTGTCCGGCCCTGCTGGGGGAGTTGTTGGCTACTCACAGACTCTCTTTGGCCTTGAAACAGAGAAGCCTTGATTGGATTGACATGGTGGGTACATCAACAGATGTGAGCCGCTATGCTGGAAGTTATGAACAAGTCATAGAAACTAAAATTGCTGGTGCTATAATACAAGCACCTCAACTTGACATAAGCACCGTTGCTGCTGGTGGTGGATCTAAGCTAAAGTTTCAATTTGGAGCTTTCCGGGTTGGACCAGAGTCAGTGGGAGCTCATCCTGGTCCTGTGTGCTACCGGAAAGGGGGAGAATTGGCAGTCACTGATGCAAACCTGATTCTTGGATATGTTATACCTGATTATTTCCCATCCATCTTTGGTCCAAAGGAAGATCAGCCTTTAGATATTAATGCTACCAAGGAAGAATTCAAGAAGCTTGCAGACCAAATAAATTCTTACAGAAAGAGCCAGGATTCATCTGCAAAGGACATGACAGTGGAGGAAATTGCACTTGGGTTTGTCAATGTTGCCAATGAAACTATGTGCCGTCCGATACGGCAGTTGACTGAGATGAAGGGCCATGAAACAAGGAACCATGCACTTGCTTGCTTTGGAGGTGCTGGCCCACAGCATGCCTGTGCCATAGCTAGGTCATTGGGTATGACAGAAGTACTTATTCACCGTTTTTGTGGAATTTTAAGTGCATATGGAATGGGATTAGCAGATGTTGTTGAGGAAGCACAAGAGCCCTATGCTGCTGTTTATGGCCCTGAATCTGTACTGGAGGCTTCTCGTCGAGAAGCTGAATTGTTGAAGCAGGTAAACCAAAAGCTGCAAGAGCAAGGGTTCAGGGAGGAAAACATAAAGACAGAGACCTATTTAAATTTGAGGTATGAGGGTACTGATACAGCAATCATGGTGAAGAGGCGTATTGCTGAAGATGGATCCGCATGTGACTATGCTGATGAATTTAAGAAGCTCTTCCAGCAGGAGTATGGATTTAAGCTACAGAATAGAAATATCCTTGTATGCGATGTCAGAGTTCGTGGGATAGGTGTAGCTAATATATTAAAACCACGGGCCCTAGGATCTGCTTCTGGTTCACCTAAAAGTGAAGGCCACTACAAGGTCTTCTTTGGGAACGGATGGCATGAGACCCCACTGTTTAAGCTTGAGAATCTGGGTTATGGGCATGTCGTGCCTGGCCCTGCAATCATCATGAATGGTAGTAGTACAGTAATAGTAGAACCAAGATGTAAAGCTATTATAACCAAATATGGAAATATTAAAATAGAAATTGAGTCTATGCTAAATACTGTGAAAGTTGCTGAGAAGGTTGCAGATGTTGTGCAACTGTCAATCTTCAATCACAGATTTATGGGAATTGCTGAACAGATGGGACGAACCCTGCAGCGGACTTCTATCTCAACAAATATTAAGGAAAGGCTAGACTTCTCTTGTGCTCTCTTTGGTCCAGATGGGGGATTAGTGGCCAATGCTCCACATGTACCTGTGCATCTGGGAGCTATGTCCAGTACAGTTCGATGGCAGCTTGAGTACTGGGGTGACAACTTGAATGAAGGAGATGTCCTTGTCACCAATCATCCCAGCGCTGGAGGTAGCCACCTTCCTGATATAACTGTGATAACACCTGTTTTTGATAATGGGAAACTAGTGTTTTTTGTGGCAAGTAGAGGACATCATGCAGAAATCGGGGGTGTTACTCCTGGAAGCATGCCACCTTTCTCCAAGTCTATATGGGAAGAAGGAGCTGCAATAAAAGCATTTAAACTTGTGGAAAAGGGGATTTTCCAAGAAGAAGGGATAATCAAACTTCTCAAGTTTCCAGGTGGTGATGAATATGCTCAAAAAATCCCAGGAACACGCCGCCTTCAAGATAATCTATCAGATCTCCGGGCACAAGTAGCTGCTAACCAGAGGGGAATCACTCTAATTAAAGAACTTATTGAGCAGTATGGTTTAGAAACTGTTCAGGCTTACATGACTTATGTGCAGCTTAATGCAGAAGAAGCAGTTAGAGAGATGCTTAAGTCAGTTGCTGCCAGAGTTTCATCAGAGTCAACCATTTTGGGCTGGAAAAATTTTGTTATGATAGAAGAAGAGGATTGCATGGATGACGGGTCTGTCATTCACTTAAAACTTGCAATCAATCCTGACAAAGGAGAAGCATATTTTGATTTTAGTGGAACTAGCCCCGAGGTTTACGGTAACTGGAATGCTCCAGAGGCAGTCACTGCTGCAGCAGTCATATACTGCCTCCGTTGTCTGGTGGATGTTGATATTCCTCTTAATCAAGGTTGTTTGGCTCCAGTTAAAATCCATGTACCAGCAGGCACATTCCTCTCTCCAAGCGATAAAGCTGCTGTGGTAGGAGGTAATGTTCTCACATCTCAGCGAGTAACTGATGTAATATTAACTGCATTTCAGGCCTGTGCTTGTTCTCAGGGATGTATGAATAATCTTACCTTTGGGGACAATACGTTTGGTTATTATGAGACAATTGGAGGAGGGAGTGGTGCCGGTCCTAGCTGGGATGGGACCAGTGGAGTCCAGTGCCATATGACAAACACTCGTATGACGGATCCTGAAATTTTCGAGCAGAGATATCCTGTTCTCTTGCATAAGTTTGGACTTAGAGAGCATAGTGGAGGAGCAGGACTTCACAAGGGTGGTGATGGACTTGTGAGAGAGATAGAGTTTAGGCGCCCTGTTGTTGTCAGCATTCTATCGGAGAGGCGCGTACATGCACCTAGAGGGTTAAAAGGAGGGGCAAATGGAGCCCGTGGAGCCAACTATCTTATAACCAAAGATAAACGAAAAATCTATCTTGGAGGAAAAAACACCATCGAGGTGCAGGCCGGGGAAATACTTCAGATTCTAACTCCCGGTGGTGGTGGATATGGCTCTTCTATTTGATTATATGGTGTCCAGAAAACTATTCTTATTTTCCTATTTTGATAACACAGTTGTATTCGCTGTTGCAATATAAAATGTCAACGACCACTCCAGGCTGATAAAATAAAATTATACTCCGTATTTATATACCTGAGATGGCTTTCTGTTTGTGGCTGAATAAAAGTAATGAATGGTATGAAACTTATTCATTTTATATTTGAGCACCAGAGTTAGATTTTTGCCACAAATGGCTGCCCTGTTTTAATGGTGTTGAAGGTAGAAATTGCAAGAATGACGAATTAGGAAATGTGGTGCAGCATTCCTATCTAATATCTATGGTTGTATAATAATTTATTAGTAGATGCGATGTATTAGGAAATTCTCTTCTTCAATGTAAATGGTCTGTAATTATTATATTCTGAGAGCCAAATCTTGTAAAGGCATGTGTTTATGCATCACTAGTGTGTGTTAAAATGTGATTATAACAATTGGCCTCTTAATTCCCTCTCCAAAATGTTAAATTAATCCCAAACTAACTACAACATCAAATACGCAGCAAGCTGTGAGCATAGATTATGCAACTCGCGATTCGCCATCACTTCTTCGGTTTATCAGTTGTGCGTGGTGGGAATTAGATTCAGAGCTTTCAGTATAAAAGCATATGTCAAGGCATCTTCATGAAGCCTCTCAAATCTGCATTCAACAATCAACACCACATGATTTTAGCCTAAAGAGATGGATTGGATGTGTTTACTTGAAAAGGGGAGAAGAAGTTTGAGCACCCTCAGGCATGCCAACACTTTTGATTCAATTTTCTGTTACATTGAGGTTTTAGTTACCTTATAATATATTGTTCTTAGACAATCAACCCTTAAAGCTTATGTAAACAGAACATGAACCGGTAATATTATATATAAATATATATTAAAATCCTAGTATAATTTACCAATGTATAATATTCAATCAAAATGCGAATACTTTTTTTAGCACAAGAACCAGAAAAGAGAACTACCTTCCAGATTTTGAGAAATGGCCAGCACCAAGGTCACATTTGAACAGCAAAAGATTATCATCAGTTTTCATATCCCTTAGTTTAGACACGAACTTTGCAGGTTCCGAATACATGACTCGTGGATCTGTAACATGTTAAGAGATTAAATTAGCGCATATAGACGATACTAGAATTCAACTTTCCAAATATAATCCAGAAGAAAAGAATCTAACTACTCCAGTACAATACTTAAGAAAGGCAAAAGCATACCAAAACTTTTGCAGAGTGATGAGCAAAAACAGACTGTTTATGTGGCAGTATTTGCCAGGAACTCATCTTAGCACTAAAATAGCAATTTGAACATCTAATTTACTTCTAAAAAAAGCAAATTCATCAACAATTGAAATTTACTTGACATTGCTGCAACATGAAATGCCTTCTTGAAAATTTGTTAACATTCAGCTGTAGTTGGAGATACAGAACCTCCCCTACCAAACATTACTTGTCAACATAACAATCTATCAAAATCTCACATGCATTCAGTTCTCAAAAAATTTGTTAACTTCAGGGAAGAACGGAAGGTACAGACTACAGAGCCCTTCGAAAAGGTGCATTAGTTATAACAGCCAAGATTAATTAGTATGAGATGCAAAAGTAGTTTTGCCTTTGTCTGTTCGGATCACTATGAGAGATGCCTAGCATTCCTACAGTAAACTTCCTTTCTCCAAGTAGCCTATCAGTGTTCATAGATAGAGACATAAAAAGAAGCTCTTGCAACCACCCTTAAAACATTGCTATCACTAAACAACTTAATTCCCAAGAATTTCCTTCAATCACAGCCAGAAAAATTTTAGGCTTCTTACTTGTTGAAGATATTTCCAATGGCAACAATTTAATCTATAGAATCATCAATTAGCAAAGACAGGAGATTTACTCTCTTGAAACCCATTAAGTTTCATATGATGGGCAAACTGTGTAAAGCATTTACAAATGAGAATACAAAAATCACGTATTAAGCCTTAATACTTACCGTGTAGACCAGCTGTAACAAGAATATTAGGATAATTTTGAGCCTTTACCTGTAAAATATACATATATTAGGCCCTAAACATAAGAAATACAGCAATCCAACTTAAAACCAGCATTATCAGTGTCTTACATTATCAACAGGGGAGTATGACTTCATATAGAAGTAAAAGTCTTCCTTCCGAGGGTCACCCCATTCCTGTTATAATGTGAGAGAGAACATGGTTAAAGGAGGCTTTTTACTGGTGGACTCGTGGATTTAGTTTTAAGTAAATAAGACTTGTTTGGATTTCAGTGAATCTTAGAAAGGAAAAAAAAATCGATCCCCCCCCCCCCCCCCCCATCAACTATAACTACTATTAGACTTTTATAGTACAGATCTACACTGACGATTATAGTGCATATAATTGCCAGTATTTACAAAAATCAAATCTCAACACAGACACTATTTCATCGTGTTATCACATCATTTATAATTCATTAAGCAACCAGTCTCTGCAATCATAGCATTAGAGGTCAGCATCAAAAGCAATCCCCTCAAAAGAGTGCCAATTAGGGAATCCAATTCAATACAAGTATAATACCAGCCACATGTACCAGATTGCTCAATAATTAAACAAAATGACAAAAATCAAATCTTTAAGGAGGAATACATACCTCCCACTCTGAAGTTGTAAGAGGGATAGTAGGGTCAAGCATTGTAGTCAGGACATCTACAAAAGGCACTCCAGCAACAGCAGCCTTGAACAAATCAGGCCTCATGTTAAGAACAGCACCAATAAGCAATCCACCAGCACTTCTTCCCTCAATGGATAATTTTTCCTTTGAACAGTACTTCTGTTCTATTAAATATTCGGCACAAGCAATAAAATCCGTGAAAGTATTTTTTTTCTTTAAAAACTTCCCATTCTCATACCACTGCCTCCCCATTTCACCACCTCCACGAATATGAGCTATTGCAAAGATAAACCCACGATCTAACAGAGACAGCCTTGTTGCCCTAAAGTCAGGATCTATGCATATCTGTTAAAAAAAAAAAAGGGAGCATCCCATTACAGCTCTTGAGAAATAATAATTAGACACGAGCGCTTGTGCACATTCAACAAAAAGGTTGCATCAAATTGATAATTACACATATGGGAAAGTCATTGCTGCAGCATTAACAAAATATTATCAATGAACATATTTGAAAGCTCCAGAGTCTTTTATCATTTGCAAGGGTGAATTAAAAGACCAAACGGAGTGTAAACCAGTGCAGGGGTGTTCTTAAAGATAATTCAACTTCTAAAGACAGGAATTTAAGAAACTAAAGGGTAAAAAGGAGTGAGAAAGGAATTCCCCTGAAGTGAAACAAGAATGGACAACTTTTAGAGAATTTCATAGTGTCGACAAAAACCAGAGACCAATCCTATAGGATAGGGTGCAATCAAGGAAGAATGTACAAGAATAGAAATTGCCATCCAAGCAACCCAAGACATGCGACAAAAAAGAAGCAGAGCAAATCCAATTGGAAATTAGGCACCTCTCACAAGGAATTCACCCCATTAACTGCATTGTTACCTCATATGAACCATAGCCATAGAGCAACATTGGATCAGACCCATCAAGCTTGACAAGATTCTTTTGGTACACAATTGATATAGGAATCTGCGTGCCATCCGAAGCTGTAGCCCATTTCCTTTCAGTGACATAATTAGATGCATCAAAACCTCCTAAAACCTGGATGAGAGATCATGTACAAAATTAATGCCCTATGGTATACACTTAACCAAATACAAATTGTAAGGTTCACAAACTTTCTAATTTTATTCCAACCAGTGAGAAAGTAGGACCATACTTGATGGAGAATGAATCAGTTCACAAGATACAGTCAAATACCATTTTAAAAACAGATTAAAGAAATTTCCAGAAAATACAGAACCCCATCACTATGTTGAAGAACCTAAACAGCAAGGTAAGAAAGAATTCTTCACATGAAAAAACATCACAAAAAAATAGTTTACTTTTGATGAGCAAGAACCATCAGACATTAGATGAAATTTCATCCAAAGATGATTACTACATCTCATGGTAGTATTGTTTCAAAATAGAAATAACATAGTTAAATTTTCTGATATTGGCTTTATTTATGATCTTGGCAGGACTATAATGAAGTATAAATCAGTTAAAAACCATAATCAGTTACAATGGATGCAGTGTGTTAACTAAGAACACAAAATTATGAGTGAACATCATATCATAGTATTAGTATGCATCAAAACCTCCAATTCCTTGTTAACTGGAACGAACAGAATCAAAACATGTCAAAATATGATATATAGGCATTTCTTAAAGAGACAAATGCCAGATAAAGACAATTAGTAGGACATGAAAAGCCCAACGCAGAAAACAAAAAATATTGCAATATGAAGGTAGGAAAAGCAAATCAAAGATAGCAAAGCACCATATAATCGAGTACATTTGCCATAAACAACTAGCCCCACGCCTTTTTCTCTTTCTTCCTTCTTTTCTTTTTTTCCTAATAAGATCTAGCCTAGTTAGTGTAAACTCAGATAGTGCACATGCCTAACAATATTTAGATCTTTGATTTTCACTATGCTTTATCAACAGATTTCTTATCATGGCTCAAATGCTAAAAATCAGTAGTGCTTACAGTTTCAATCTTCTTCAAAACAGACTCCCCAGTGTTCATGTCATAGTCATAGACAGATAGAGGTGTCCTCAATGAGCTATAAGAAAACCGTAATATAGTGGATGAAAACTGTGATTCCGATGAATCAACTGAGTATACAGGGTCAACAAATTCAACTGCCCTACCCCCTTGAAGGCCTGTTAGCGGCTCTTCAATTGCTGGAAGGCGGTAAGTAGTAATTTTAGGCAAACCTTGTTCGCGCTCGAAGACAACAAGATGATCACTAAATAGTTGAATATCCTGAATCTTTACGCTGGAATAGAAAAATATTAAAGGGTAAGCTATAAGTCAAGGCAAGGTTTTTTATACATGCAAGCTCTAATGCAATTACACTAGCAGGCAACCACAAACTCCCACCACCGTGAATTGAAACCCCCCATCCCCACAAAGCAAGCAAAATATTTGCTATTCAAGATTTAAAAATTAAAATAATAATAATAATAATCTTTCCTAAGAACTCATCATAGTGGTCCAAGTAAAACTCAAAAATAGAACCCATCATTTCCTAACAAAAATCAAAAGCCATGTATGAGTAGGAATAATGTCATTATTATATAAGGAAATATCTAGAATATCCGTACGACCTTGCCCTATGAGGAATAAGAACTGTTGTTGCAGATGTATTATCCACTGGGCAAGCTAGTAGTTCTGAATTGAAAAACTCATCACTTCTCCTTTGGATAAAGAAGTGATTTCCACGATGACTTGCTGAGGTATCAATGCCATTTATACGAGGTGTCAAAACCTTAAGCCCATCTTCTGGCTTTGAAACCTCAAGATAAAAGACAAACCTCGTCATTTTGCTTTCAGATGCAACAAACAGATATTTCTCACTCTCAGAAGCTTGAAGATCAAGAGAAAACATATCATCCTTCTCATGGTAAAGGCATGAGTCATCAGATTGGTCTGACCCCAACTTATGTAACCACACCTGTCATTCAAAATAAAAGAAAGGAAGATTAATGTAAGTCTGCTTCAGAAAATAACAAAAGCAATGGCTATAGATTTAGACTAAAATGAATTTCCAAACTATCTGACAACACAGCAGAGAAAGAAGCCGAAGAAAATAAGCATATAAATCACATCAAGGTAATAACATATGATGCAAATCAAACTTATTATGAGAACCTATGGGCTACAGGAGAAAGATCTCATGGAGATTAAAATTAGCCAGAAAAGGGTATACATGAATATCAAGATTGCAGAAAAACACAAGCAAACTATATTGTTCCAGGTCCTTTATATAGGGATATCAAATTTAATGTAGCAAAGAAAATTTGCTCTCAATATGTAGCTATTAGAAACTCGATTGGATACTCATAACACTTAATTCATCAGCTTAGAAGAATTAAATAACTAAACCTGGTTGTCTATCCCTCTAATAGATATGCTTTATACTATTAAATCCATCACTAACTGCTGTATAGTATTACTTATTTGTCCTCTGTCCATCTACTACTGGAGCAAAACACCATGGATGGAAAAGGGGAGGATGGATACAAATCGATGGCTAGAGTCATGCACTATAACAAGAAAGGGAACAAAAATACAGATTAATGTCTTCAATAAGAACTATATAAGTCCTAAACTTAAAGTGATGTGAACTCATACCTTATCTGGCCGAAGGATCTCATCCATTGTAATGTAAACCAAAGCTTCATTACCAGCCCATTGAAGATATGATGTTACACCTACTAATGGCTTCCCTACAGGAGCTCCAGTCTCCGCATCAATAACATAGACGGTATAAATTTCATCTCCTTTAGTGTCTTCAGCGTAAGCAACTAACTTATGATTCGGACTGACCTGAACAAGGGAGTTCAGAAAAAGACCTCTTATATAATATGAACCTTCAGGAAAAGGAAAGCAAGTACAAGTAAACAAGATTCAACAGTATAAAGCTGATCATCTCTAACCTTAAAAGCACCAATATTATAAAAAACATGATCTTGAGCCTTAACATTCTCATCCAAAATTACATGCTCCGGAGGAGCATCAGGCCCTGTAGGCATGGTATCATTAACAGAGGGTGGAGCGTCATTATTAGGAACTTGACGCCTGCAATATTGACGGTATTCTTTCCCTTCCAATGTCCTAGAATAATAATAAAATGGTCCTTTCCGTAAAGGTGCAGATATATCATCCTCCTTTATTCGCCCTCTAATCTCAGCATAAATTTCATCTTGAAGTTTTTTGGTCCCTACGAGAGGATTATTTACATTCAATAACATGCTAGAGAGTGAGAGACTAAATTTAGAAGCCAAACACGCAAATAAGTGCAAATCAATCCAATTTCAAACGAAAACAGTAGAAATTAGCAGGCGTTTGTATACAATACCGGATAGCATGGTTTCAGTGTAGGCATTTTCTTGCTCAAGATAAGAGATGACTTCAGGATTTTTGCGGGAGTCATCGCGAAGCCAGTAGTAATTGTCGACTCTAACGTCCCCGAACAATTCCATCTCGTGCTTTACCTTCTTGGCCAACGGCGGAGGCAGAGGCGGAGACTGAGAAGTCATCGTGACCGTCAATCGGCGTGAGAGCGACGGCGAAATCTTTGGATGGGCGGCGGCAATGCGATGAGAAGTAGAAAAAAGCAGCACTGGGAGATACAAAATTCCACTTATGCATAAACGTCGTGACATATAAGGAATAGAATGATGCATTTTGCTTTTTCTTTTTCCTTTTTATATTAACTTTTTTAGCGAAGCCATCGAAGTCTGTGTAGTGTCTGATGTTCTTTCTGTATATTTTAGTATTTGTAGAGACTTCACTTTACGAACAAATCAATTATCAATTCCTTTTCTCGTGAAGAAGATAATAGTAATAATTTTGTGAAAAGGACATGCTTATTGTTATCCTTCTCGCGAGCATTTACATCACATTATCAAGTTGGGTCGACAATTAAGGCCGATGCCCCCTTTAGAAAAATCTCAAGCTCAAAGTAGCACAAACGAGTTGAATGAATAAAGAAAATAATAATGGAGAGAATTCCCTCTATTTGAAGTCCAAGTCGTGATTCCTTATTCTCCCTATCTAAAGTCTGATAATAAGTCTGGAATCAGACTCCGAAACTGTAAGATAATGAACATTAATGTTATATAAAAACTTGAGAGAAACGTATCCCATAACATTGAAGCTCATGCAAGAAATTCTCATTTCCATAGAAGCAGAAAACCTAACGGATAAAAACATTAGATAAAAGTAACAGAAAAGTAGTGTCCTTCCCCACACGTCAGCAAATACTTGTTCATTTGGTTTCCATGGACTAGCAGCAGATGATTGGAGAATGGAGAGAAACAGTCTTCCACCACTTTCCAATTCATTTTACAATTGGAAACACCACAAGTCAACTCAGCAATCAGAATGGCAAACAGGAATAATCCAATATCATTTCAGTAAAAAGAAAACATAAACAATGATAGATTTAAGAGCTAGATGAGGCAAGTATACATAATGGAACAAATACACAAACCAAGAATTCGAAACAGAATGATTAACTAAGCATCAAGTAGCATCTATTAATAAGAGAACGTATGGGAATGAAACATTTAAATGCAAAAGCCATTTCGCAACATTCAGCAACCCTTGACACACATCCCATTAGTACCCCAAGATGCAGCTTGGATCAGACAATTTCCCCGCCAGGTCCATCTGCAAATATTGTATCAAGGCTTCCTTTGTTACACCTCCTTTGAACTACTGAATGCTTGGATAATTTTACAAGGACTGCAGTATTGTTAACCCCCTTTGATTACAAGAAATAAGGAACCCCTGTCCTCGGCCCTCTCATCTGATTATTCTCCTCTGTTTCTGTGAAGAACTTCACTTCTCTCTCCTGAACAAATTCCAAAACAATAACCATCACAAATAGAGTCACCTTGATGATGAGATTATAATTATTATCAATACAAATTATAACCTAAGAAGGCTCCTCCTCAAGGTAACCAGGTTATTGGAGAAAACCTGCAACTCTGATTAAATTTGATCCTCAAGGCAGCATAGGGTCTTTTATACACCCACCCATCACGAGCACACACTTACACGGACATGTTTAAAGTAAAGAGGAAAGAAATACAGGAAAAGAACTCTCACCATATTCTCATTGAAGCTCAATATAGAAGCTACATTCCCACAACGGTAACAATAATTCGGTGCAGACCACACCTGTAAAAATCAAAAAAATCTTATTAATCTCTTGATACCATTAAGCAAAATGATTTTAAAAATAAAAATTAAAAATTAAAAAAAAAAAATGACAGTTTGGTGTCTTACAGTCACTAGGCCTTTATCTTGAAACATATACTTAAGACCTTCTTGCACAAGTTGGTGAGCTCGACAAACAAGATCAAGGTTGTTGATATGGTTGAACTGTAACAGATGAAAAGGTTAAATATTATTTCAGGATGACAAGATGACTGAAGACTCAGATCTTATCAATTACCTCAGATGTCACCCTGGACCCAAATAGCCAACCTGCTCCACGTGGACTGACCGCCCATGTTTCAATATCTTCAGGATCACTCCACATGAGATCACAGAATGGGCCTTCATGAGGGATTTCACAGTTCCGTTCAATTACCCTTATCTGGCATAAGTGCCACCAAAAAAAACATATACATCAACACCATAAAAATATATTAATGAAATGAATTAACAAACACTAACTTATAGTTGAACGACTTCCTAAAACTGTACACGTTTAAGAAAATACAACCTACATTAAATGGATGGCTACTGAAAAGGGTCAATTATCCCTCGAGTAGACAACACCAAACAAAATGCAAGTGCAAAACCAAGTACTTCCTTTTTACTTAGTGGATAGTTATTCACTGAACGTAGTGGGAGGATGTTAATCATAAGACTAGATGGTTACAAAGTCAATAAATACTACAATACACGCCATTAATGGACAAAAACCAGAAAGTTATCATGATCAATTTCTTCAAAGGGTCAAAACACATAACAGCAAAAGCAATAAACAGTCCACAGGATCACTATCAATTGAAAAGAACAATATCATTTCCTGTTATTTCTTACAAAGTTAGACATCTTCTATCAATATAGTTTTGTCTTCCACTCAAATGGAGAACGAAAACAGCCCCCATACGCGCCCTATTTTTTTTAATTGCTCAAGATGCCTCACACCAGTTTACTACATAATTATTCATGCTTTGCAACTAGAACACTAGCCTAAACTTCAGCAAAACTGAGCAAAAGAAGAAAAATACCTGATCAATTGTTCTTATGTCAGGAGAAAGGCCACCATGTACGCAAAGTACCTACAAGATGGCAAATAACAAAACTATTATATAGATGCAAATAACGCGCTTAGAGATATCTTAGAGAGATAATACTTACAGTCCCATCTATAATTGCAGAAAGTGTAAGATAGTCAAAGACATCTGTACAATACCGCCATGCATTAGCATTTCCATACTTCCTCTGGCACTCATCATAGAACCCATAAACCTATTTAAGGAATATGCACACCATAAAAATGTCAGTCCATAGTATTGGGGATGCTTTTCCCAAAAAATTCCAACTTCAGAACACAACAATGCAATCTAAATATCAAAATAAAATGTAATTGCATACAGAACTTCCAACAACTTTGATCCTTCAATTCTGTATGCTTATCTCAAATTTAAAACTTAAGACATTCATTAATGCGTATTGTGTCGTTACTCCTCAGAGAGCATTAATTGTTTCTTTTTTCCCCCATAAGAGGGGGGAAACCATAATCATGGAGCTATAATTATTAATTAAGCTTTAAGCATGATGAGAAACGATCTCAAAGAAAGAAAGAGAGATAAACAATGTTATATGGTCTTTACAAATATATTCCACTGAGGTATACTTCAAAGCAGACCTGAGTAAGCTGTCTGCTTTCATGATTCCCACGCAAGAGAGTGATATTAGCTGGATACCTATAATTTAAAACACATAAAGAGAGAAACAAGGTTACCTCTATTAAATCAAACAAAAAGCAGCATTTAATAACAAAACACACCAGAAACAGAAACAGAACCAGAAATTTGATTCCTTATCAAGTGCATAGAAACATCAATAGCAGAAGCCATTTGTGATATCTGTATTTTTTTTAATCTTTTAAATGCAAGAATGACAACCTATACAAAACATCTAGTTACCTTACCACCAAAAGATCATAATATGATAACTTCAAAAAGGATATTATGGCCTGAAGTAGGAAAAAGTAGTAATTTCAAAATAGATAAGAATGAGCATTCATTGCACCTCAAATACCAAACTAAGCAAATGAAACAATGCTTGATGCTTGTTGATTAACAACAATGATCAGATACTCCTTTGGGGTATATCATACATTAGAGATCCAAGAATTCAGCAACTAATGGTGAACCAAGAAAACTCACAAAGAGATAAATAATGCAGCAAGTACATGGTTGAAACCAGAAAACAAACCCTGAGTAAAACTGTAGAGATGCTTCAGCACTACCTAGAGGGCATACCTTGCCTTAAGAAGCAAAAGAATAGTGAAAACTTCAAGACTATTATAACCTCGATCAACAAAATCTCCCTGTCCAATGAAATAGGATGATTCAGAGTCCATTGGTTGGCACCAGATAATCAGAATCTACAACATATATATGCAACATAGAATTTCACAATAATGTCCACCTAAGACATACAAATCATACCATAAAAATGTAATTTGTCTCTGGTACATGACCTCCTGTCTGGAAAAGTTTCATTAGATCGTGAAACTGTCCATGTATATCACCACAGACTGTTACTGGACTGTTAACAGGTTGGACATTCGACTCCTCAATAAGGATTTCTTTTACCTGCAACATTATACGTGATAAATTTAACAATGAACTACAGTCAAATGAAATGAAATGAAACTAGCGAATAAAACAAACAAGTTAACAATGTAGCAACAACCAAATTACTGCACTAAATCAAGAACATAGAAACTAAATGCTATAACTGATATGAATATGATTCTGGAATCAAATAAAAGCCCAAGAAATGCAAGTTATTCCAGGCTTGAGAGGCTTTGCTCATATTTACAAAAATAGCATAAATAACTCAGTCACGTGAGCAAAAGTGTTAGAAGCAATTGTAAACGTATAAAGCATTGAAGAACTATAATATTAAAACAAAAACTAGACGAATGTCCAAAGTGACAAGTGCAGACATAGACTTGACATATTCTTGCAATTCTTGATTCATTTTCAAAATGCTAGCATAATTTTTTTAAACCAAACATTCAGTTTCGAGTTTCTATCAATTTCTCAATCACCAAAAGAAACCAATCAAACCCTAGTTAGGCATAGATACAAACATACTGGAAAAAAAGGTAACCAATCAAAAACCCTAAAAATAGAAAGGGGCAAAAATAAAAGAGAAAACAAGAGAAAAGAATTACGTATTCGCAAAGAAGCTGAAGCTCGTCTTCCAGAAGATGCTGGCCTTCTTTAACCTTTGATATCCACTGATCCAAATCCATCGATTTCTTGTCTGCGAAATTAAAATTGCTTTTCCTTTTGCTTTGCTTTTCAAAAGGGAAAGAATCCGGAATAAATATGAATCGCTCTTCTCCCTGTGTCTAGGGTTTAAACCAGAAGGGAGACTGCGAGAAGAAGAAAAAAAAATCAATGGAAGCTCTCTCTCTCGACTTCTTTTTGCCCTTTTACCTCTTTGCCTTTTCGTTAACTAAACGAATACACAGCAAAACAAAACAAACAAAACAGATCTGGGCGTTAATTTTTATTTTCTTTTTTTCTTCTTTTTCATTTTTAAGGAAGATGTGGAAAATGCTTAAAAGGGCATTGAAAACGCAGCGTTTCGAATTAGTAGTTACCCAATTATTACCCTTTTTTCTTTTTCTTTTTCCGAAAATGGCAATCCAAGTTAAGCTTAATTTGTCTCATATTTACACCTTCTGTTGGCAAGAATTAGTCAATTACAAAATGTTAAGAGTCAACTTTATTTTCCATCTTAGAATCAATTATCATCATGGAAGATCAAGTTGAGCTTAAAATACCAACAAATATGTTAATGAGATTGAATTTAATCGATTCAGTTAGTAACATTAATTTTTAGAGTATGTGACATCCATCAATTGACTTTAATAATTGGTGGTATATATAGTAATTTGTTGAGGAGTAGGTTTCAAATCCAAACTAAAAAAATATTTCCTTCTACATAATTTGAAATAAGATATATATATATATATATATATATATTACCCTTAAATAGAATATATATCATCTAAATTTCACATCGATCCATCACGAAGAAATATCGTAGTTTAGACTCTTTTCTCTACTTTTTATGTCGTGTTAACAAATTATTATACACTCCATATTATATAATAATAATAATGTAAATTTTCATTTCAGAATTCAATAAAAAAAGAATTATTACACTTATTTTAAGGATTTACTCTTAGTATTGGGAGAGGTCAAGAGAATCTATACTAATAATATATAATGACAGCTCCTAAGTTTGTCTCACCAAACTCTATAAACTACTTCAAAGTTACCAATATTATAAAATAAGTGTAAGTTTCCAAAGGCTATATATGATATTTTATTATCTCAATAAAAATATATGATATTTTATAAAAAAAAATCCAATTTTTTTTAAAAAGAAAACTATCCATCCTTTCGTTTCTATAAAAAAAATGATAAGATAAGATTAAATCTACCAATTATCTTTTTTTTTTAAATACCTAAAACTACCTATCCAAATTTACACTCATGTGAGAGTGGTTTCTAAATAAATTAACATAAGAGTAAATTTGTAGTATGTTGAAATGAGATTTCAGATTTGAATGAAAAATGTATCTATTAAAATATTTGTCATTTCAATTCATTTAAAAAAAACCTAATTTTTATGTAAGGAATATGTATGTACCTAGAAAATTATGAAATGGGCTTTTATGAAAATTCTGAATTTGAGGCAAATGGGCTTTCGTGAATTTATAGTCTGGAATCTAGCCCGAAAAAATATGAAATTATGGTCTGGAGTCAGCATTAGGCCGAAATTGTTAGTTCACAGTGTGGGCCCAAAATATACCTGCAAGGCTGCAAATTGCAATCCATATAAAACGAGCAGTTTTATAAATAATAAATAAATAAAAGGGCAAATCCAGGTCATCTGCTTCTTACAACAACAATTGAGAATCTTGGATTTCTTTTCTTCTTTAATAATCGAAAATCTTAGGCAATTTCTCGACATCGGAGGAGAGTCTCTGATTATACTGATTTGGGGAAGGGAAGGGAAGTGATGGGAGAGGCATTGGGTTCAAGCGGTTCAACAACCGCCATTAACTCATCCAACATTGGTTGCAAGGTACTCAGTATCTCTCTTCTCTTTCTTGTCAATTTAAACAAAAAGGGAAAAAGTTAGGGTTTTTCAGGAAGGAAGTCCTTCGTTATGATTTTGTTATAATGGAAATTAACTTTTTTGATTCTGTATTAATTTGCAGCTATTAAAGAAGCATGGATGGAAAGAAGGCACGGGTCTGGGTATTTCTGAACAGGGTAGATTAGAGCCTGTAGAAGCATATGTGAAGAACAATAAACGAGGCTTGGGAGCAGAGAAAAACAAAAGGAAGGCACCAAAAACTACTGATACTCCCAATTCCAATTCCAATTCCAGGGGTCAAACTGATCATCATAATAATAACAAGGTTAGCTTCTAGAAGCATTTTTCCATGGCTCTTGAATTTTTTTATTTTTTTTGTTGATAATTTTTTTTGCAGGAACAGCAACAGGCATCTTCAAAGAAGGCCAAAGCACTGTCCAAAAGATTGCGGAAGATGGTGGAACAAGAGAAGCGACTGCAAGAAACCGAATTTGAGCGGGCCTTTCGTAGAGAGTTTTGGCCAGACAATGTTTAACACTTTTTTCTTATTAAGATGGTTGGCTGATTTTAGTCTTTAGAATGTGTATATAGTATAGGCTTGTTTGAATCAATGTACGAGATAACAAGGTTGGCCAGTTTATAGGCCTTTCTTGCATTGTATTGGTAACCAGATAAACAAATGAAATGTTCAAAAAGATTTTGTTTTGAGAATGAAATAAGGGTGATTCTCTCTTTCCTTGTATACCAAAGTCTCAGGAACATATACATGAATCAATTCATGAATTTAACCATAGCCAGTCTGTTTACAGAAAACAAATCAATCCCATAGTAACAAAAGCAAGAACTTTATCTGAACATTGTTTCATGTTTACTCCATTGAAGATTTGCCATTAAAAAAATCAACCTTCTTGAAGTCAAACTCAAATCCTTATAAAATGTATCTATGTTACAGGTCCAATTCTTGACAAGTAAAAAGGGGTTAGCAGCTCAGACACCATTGCCGGATGGATGCATTACTAACAATGGAGAAAAACTAAGCAAAAATGAATATACCTAGCCCTTGAAAATTTACAATTCCGAGTGTTCAGAGCACTTATCATTTCTTTTTCTTGTCATCAGCTCGAATGAGCTGAACGGGTGCTGCTGGTACCCTAAACCACCATTCTCTAAGTCTTCTCAGCCATCTGTCACTGCTTTCTCTCCTATATGGCAGTTCCCTTGTAAATGCCTCTAAGAATGCAAGCAATACCAAGTATCTGAAAGGGACAAAAGCTACCACTACCGCCATGAAAACCAACAGCAGAGCGACCCTGTCAGTGGCCTGGCAGACAGATAATTGATGTAAAATAGAAAGCATTGTCAGGAGAAAAAAAAATGATCACATTCTAGATTTTCATACAAAGTGAATTCAAGAAAGAGCAAGACTTAGCAACTTAGTTTGACTTGAGCTTCACTTATCAGCCATTCTATATGAAGTCATTTTCTTTACTTTTCTAAATTGTTTGTTATCGATTATTCATGTCAAAACAGACGAGGGTTTGATACATTATTTCAACTAAGTTCTGTACCACTAAAGTCAAGCAATAGGGCAAGCTTTCATAGAGCACATTCAGCACTAGATACAAGGGTTTCAAAATTAAAATTCCATGGGACTTGAAATCCTAGAATGCATCTTTTTCTGTTATGTTCCCAAAATGGTTAATCTCTCTCTCTCTCTCACACACAAATGCCTAACACACACCTAGCCCTCCGCTTTCTTTGCAAGCCTTCTGTAAAATAAAGCCAATAAATAAGCTACTAATGAATTAAATTACCCTGGCCAAAAAAAATTAATTAAATTACCAGCAGCAGCAAGAAAATGCAAGTAAAACAGAAAATTATTCATGTTAACGTACAATATGAATATAACAAAGAAAACTAGATTTAAGTTTTACTTTTTTTCCAGTTCATGCGGCATCTTTCTGACATTCCATTCTACTTTTATATTATGGGAGAATTAAATATTTAGCCTTTTTTGGTTTTCCTATAAGTTATATCTGATCCAGTATAGCTGGGACAGGCACCTGTGGTAAGACAGCAAACAAGAGAGCCCTTATCTTGAGAAGAATAACATTCCCAGTTTGGATTAGTGCTTCAAGTTGAGATATGGCTTCTTGTAATGTTAGCAGCTGCTCAACTGCATTTCGATTTGGTGGAGGTGTTATTCGGAAGGCTTCCAAGGGCTTCCCTCCATTAAAATACCTGCGCCAGAGCATGATAATTGCGACTAACACAAGAATAGATGCCAAGATATACCTGATCCACCCCCTGCACATCATGTTTAATGGATTCATTATATCATTTGGGTTGTCTATACAATCAAAATAAGTTATTAGAAATGGGAAAGAAAATTAGAACACCCAAACCAAAATGGAAAATGGCCATTTATGGTATGCATTTAGCTTACAATATGCCTGGCAAGAAAAGGGCAAAAAGTCTACTCAGCAGAAAACATATCTTGAAAGGTTGCATCCAAAAAAAATTCAGGAAATAATCAGCTAAGTCTCTATAATATAAGTGTTTTTTCCTGACCAGTTGGTGATTTATATACCATACTGTTCTTACTTTACATATTTTAACTTTCAGGACATACAGAAAGAGAATATGTAGGCTTTTCTTGACATTTAAAGCAGAGAATGCAGATCACCAGATAAAAACAAGTTACCTCATTATTGCACCGCAGGTCAACATCATAAAGATAGTTGACTTAGAAGGATCTTTCCAAGAAGCCAGACGCTCAAGACTAGTAGCTAATTCAGTGACAGGAAACAGTAGTTCCTATAAAATAGAAGAAGGGAAAAAGAAAAGATTGTCATCTTTTGACAACATACAGCAGAGATCCTAAAAGATATGGTGCTCAGTTGAGGTAGTAAAACAAAAGGCTTGGAAGCTGTCCAGTGCCTAATTGATGACTTAGTGACAGAACCAAAACTTTCTTTAAATCAGCTATGGTGAACAAAATGAAATAAATTTTCTGATGACCCTTCTACTAAGCAAATTAGTAATAACTTCATAAACATAGCCAATCATCTGAAAGTTTTGCTGACCTGAAAACATATCTAATAAATGGGAGATTGCTATAACCCACCTTCATAACGGCAAAATTTGTATCAATGCCTTCTACCTTCACTTTGTTTACTGTTGCTTGTGCAGCTTCAGCCCTACCCGTGTCAGATATAGATTGCTTTACTGCTATCTCTAAGGGATTTGTCTCCCCAAAACAGAAATCTCCAACTATTAATTCTTCTCCATCCAAATTTGCATCCTTCTGTAGGATGAAACCAAGTTGACTAAGCGCCAGAAGTGAAACAGGTGATGTAGTTGCCAGCTGTTTCACAGTGTGTGGGGAAGCACTGACACTTAAAAGTGCCAAACGACTAGAAAGAGCTTCTAAAATCACATCACCTCCAGGAAGGCTCTCAGCTAGGTTAAAACTAAGTAATGTTTTATAGTGGGATGCAAAGAACTGAAAGGCTTCTCTCACTGCACGATAACGGAAGATGCCTAATATAGCCCTTGCAAGTACTTCTGACTGCTGAGTCTCGTTGAAGGTGTTTTTTCTGACGAATCTGTGTGCATGCAGGATCTCCAGAGATATATCCAACCAATAGTCACGACGAGAATTGCCTTTAAATTCAGGAAACTCAAAATATACCGGCTCTGTTCTGTAAAAAGTGATTTTAAAAATTACAAATAAATATCAGAAAAAGCTAATAAGTTAACTTATATAATTCCAGGTGACCTTTTGACAGATAACTTACACAGTTAATGATTTGTACATAACAGCTTTGTCAAAAAGACGAGCACCCAGAGGCCCAGTCAATTCCGGTTTAATGACCTGCTTCAGGTCCGTTGACAGATCATATCTCACAGCTTTGTCATAAACACCAACTCCCAAAGACTCGAAGTATAGAGCAAAGTTGGTTAGAGTAAGCCTTCCTGCATAGATAAAAAGTCAGCATGTATAAACAATGCATAGTAACTAAAGCGCATTGTTTGATGAAGTAAATGAACCAATAGAATCAGTGAAACTACAAAATTTCTTGATGAAAGTAAAATCTATGTTTGTTGCAGGACAAAAGTGATAGCTTTTAGTTTTTTGTTATACACGCATTTCATATCAATAAAACATGCAAATGTTTAAAAATTTACATTAATGATTCGCTATCAAGATATCAGTACCACTCAAGACGTACATTATAATAGACATGAAAGTCCAACAATTGATAAAAATCAGTACCATTTGACACATTCATATGAAGATAACATTTTCCATCAACGCAAATATGATGTGGCCTAGCTTAATTCATTCGTGCAGCACCAAAAAGTGGGAAATTTGTAACAAGCTGAACAACTAGTCAACTTTTACAAATCACATTAAATCTAAATCTATATCTACAACAAGTTTTACTTCAATAGTTTCTGGTAAATTTTCAAAACATAGACATACCTGGCCATGCTGAGATTCCAACATGTTGCAGCACTGGTTGAGTTGGAACTGCACCTTCAACATCTAATATAATTTCTACCTCAGAAAGTGAAAGATTGGAAAGTGAGGATCCCCATGTACTTTTTGCAGCCTTAATAACCCTAGGTGATAGGTAAAGGGAAATGATAAATAAATATCCCAACAATTTTAACTCAGAAGTCAATATAACCAACAAAAATACAAGACTGTATAGAAGATATGGGTAGACATGTTTCCTCTTGTTATCAAATATGATTATAGATGCCATGAGTGTACCTAAACGTTATTAGTTATTACTTAAAATGGATAAGCACTATGACTAAGTAATTACATATAAAGAAAAGTTACTACAGCATACCTCAAGAAAATTTCAAAACCTGACCACCTTAGCTTTCATGTCCAATTCTTTAGAAGTTTATATATTTCAACAAATAGTAGAAGATGTAATAGTAATGAAGACAAGGATCTGTAAGGATTAAGTTCATCATACGCCACATTGCTTACTTCACATGACTTGGCACAATAGTTAAATGACAGTAAGGACTAGACTTTGCATAAAATTGAAAGAGAACAACAATTCATCCATACTTGTCAAGACTTCGAAGGTATTTGTCATATACAAGAAAGTGAAGCCGGTGCCCTGAAGAGCTTGTCAATGCATCAAAAAGATTGTGGACAGTTATTATATCTGCAATAGCAGCACAGACGGGAGCTATTCTTGCAAAAGCCTCTCGTCCAACAGTTTTCTTGTCATCAACCTAATGGAAAGTAATGAATGAATAATGTAATCGAAAGACCTACCCAGGATTATAACTAATATATTGCTCGATATTACCAGCCTACAAGCTAGTTATGCAAATGATGTTGATGAAACAAGCATATACTAGAAAACAAAGTAATAAACCTGAACTGCCATATTCATGGGACTGGAATAAAACAGTGACCCGCCTTCCTCTTCTTCTACTTCTTCGTTGCTGGATAATGTTTCCTACATAAGAATAGAAGTTCAGAAATTATTATCAATAACACATATTAGGAAAAGGCATTTCTAACAAACAACTCTTAACACATCTTACAAGTATCAATTGATAGCCAAAAGGTTGAGTCTCTTACTTTGACTTTTTGTTCACACTCAACACAGGGAGCTTCCCAAGCAAGCATCATCTCATATGTTAAGCGACGGAACTCTGGGTCACTCAAATAATCTGGATTTCTGGTCGCTTTGTTCAATGCTTGGTATGAGCAAAACTCCAAAAAGTTCCTAGCGTATGTAAAAAGCTGTTTAACACTCTCTGGCAGCTCTATGTCGAAACGATGCTGTAATTCTTCAGTAGGAATTTTAAGAATCCTGCAACATTTAACTCCTTAAGTTATAAAGACCCAAAAAAAAATGAAAAACACCGCAATTGGAAATTTGGGACCATAACATCTTAATTGAAGAACAGAATGCATTCATTTTCCTTTTATAAAGAAGCAATAACGTTAAAATTGTTTATTACATTTAGCCATTCTTTAATTGATTAAGAAGCCCTGTATGAACACTTTCATCCGACTCCGAGTTAAAATGTGTGATTTCCAAAAGAAACGAACAATGTTTATTAATGAAAGAGGGGAGGAGAGGGTACTTAGAACAGCGAGAGACGACGGAATTGCCGAGAGGAGAGAGCTGAGGGATTGGTCTCGGAGAGCTTTCGAGAGATCCTTCCTCGCTGGATGATAATTTCTTACGCTGAAAAAGGGATTTCAAAGTATTCTGATTGTTTCTCATGAAATTCTCCCACATTCCCTCCATTTTTTTCCCCTTTCTTTCTTCTTCTTTGGATTTCACGGCAATCGAAGCTTCCATCTGATAATCAAATTGCGCACTACAAGAATTTAAACAAAGAAAAACGAAGAACAAGAAGAATTATCCTTTATTTTTTCATTTTATTTTTGTTAGGCTGATTCGATCTTTTTCAGGCTCTTGATCACTTGGCTCTCCCCTCTCCCTCTCGTGGCAGTTAGTTAAGTGCATTATGCAATTTTTTTTTCTTTTTTTTGGTAAATTTTTTTTTTTTCTTTCGAGTGAAGTGAAATATGCAATTTGCAAATTAATTAATTACAATATAATTTTTTGTGGGAAAAATGTACCCATCCAACGAAGCTGGGCCGACGTGGGCCTACTGGACAGACAGCAATATTATGAAGTAGAAGTTTCTTGGGCTTACGAGCGCATGGTCAATCAGGAGGTAAACGGCTTGTTCCAAGCTTTCAGCTTAAGCAGACTGCAGATCTCTGTTCGAGACCTTGTACTGCTCCCTTGGCAGGCTCACCCAGCAAACTCAGGTGTGCGATCTGGATTGAATCCGGATTAATCAGAGCAAAGTTTTAGATACTGTGTGAGAATTTTTTTTTTTTTTAAAGTTTCTCCGGCTTAGTGACCCATCCCTCCCTCATTTTTACAATAGGAAAAGATTTTTTACCCGCCTGATTTACCGCTGGTTATCTGCCTAATAATTAAGGTAACAAATTAATTGCAGGTTTAGCCCCTAGTTACAAATAAGGAGGGTTTGCAGGGTAAATCCTTTAATTTAAGGGTATTACTGAATAGGGTTTTAGAAATTATGGTAACTTATACCAATGTCACGTCAGGCGGGATATTAGACGGTAAAATTAGGATGGGCAAGTAGCATTACTCTTCACAATAAAGACATTTTCTTCCTTAAACTTTTAATTTGAAACTTTCACACCCATACTATTGAAAACAGGACAATTTGATCATCAAAAATTGTTGAAGCTAGGGGTGAGCAAAATCGAACCGAACCGGATCATAAACGGTGTAGATGGGTCGATTTTACTTGGTTTGTTGGTTTTCAGTGTAAGGGTGCAGTTTATATGGGTTTTCGGTTGGTAGGCAGTTCCATAAGTAGTGAACCGAAACTAACATAAAAACCGACCAATGGTTTTTTAAAATATTTATATATATATATATATATATACTATATATTATTTTTAACTACCATGGAAATTACTAAAAGGCCAAATTGAGGATCAATGTGGTGCCACCTTTTGGCTATTTTTGGTCTTTTCTCATTTTTCGGATGACTAAAAAGCCCCTCTATGAGTTTCCCCCATTAATCTGATAATTCGCCATTAATCCCAACAACACATTATTACCATTGTTACCTTCAAATTCACCATATTCAAACGAGTTCGACATGTTTAGTGGTAAGGAAGATGTTGCCGTTTATAATGGCGATGAAGTAGCCAAAAGTCCATGGAAATTTTCCAGGTTTGAAAGACATAGAAGAAGAGAGAGAGGCAGAGATAAGAGAGAATTTTTTTAGGAAACCAGAGAGATTATTATTATGATAAAGAAGAAGCCGAAAAAAGAAGAAGAAGAAAAGGATGAGATGAAGAAGAAGCGGAAAAAAAAAGAAGAAGAAGAAAAAGATGAGATGAAGAAGCGGTAAAAAAAAAGAAGAAGAAAAAGATGAGATAATTGGGATTAAGATTAGGTTAAAGTAACTAATAAATATTTAATCAAGTGTGGCAGTGTGTAAATTAGAATTTAATGATGATTCAAATTGGATTAAGTGGCACTATTCTAATGGAATCCTAAAATCAACCCTTTTTAGGATGATCCTAATAGAAAATTTAGGGAGAATTCCACTTAGATGTATTGGAATTCAAAATAATCAACGAATGGTTGTATATTACAAAGTGATCAACATTTGGTGTAATAGTTTTATTTATCATTTTTAAGTGTAATGGACTTATTGTATGTAATGACAAACTTGTCCCTGACACATTTCCTCCTTTCTCTGTTCTATATTACAAAGTGATCACCACCGTTGGCAAAGCTTCTCCTCCACCGTCGGTGAACTAAAATTATTATTAGCTTATAATTTTTTTCAAATGATTTTTCTCAAAAAAAAAAAAGAAAAAACTTCCACTAAAGAAAGAAGTAATTTTAAGCATAATTCTTTATAAAGTATAGAACATGATTATTACATAACTTTAAAATTAATTTCGCCATTGGGGAATTACTACTACTAGAATTTTTAAGGAAGGAGAAGAGAACACTGGACTGGAACAGAGGAAATGAGCGTTTTGTTCTCAAGTATAATAATAACTTTGGAGTTTGGACCATACTACCTTATTTACAGATTATAAATATGAGACTCTGGGCGATATGGAGTGGAAATAGGACATGACATAACACGAAACTAATGCATATATATCCACCAGAATACATTTTCATTTGTGCTTGAAACAATATCCCATTCGGTACCCAAAAAAATCCCATTGAAAAACAAAATTATTATTTTTTGAATAATTAATCAAAATATTATTACCTAGCAAAAAAGCACAAGATTCAACTTACAAAAAAGGATTCAAATTTGATCATATTTGGCCTCTCCTTAAGAACATAGAGAAATATGCTGATGGTAGCAAGCAAACGCCTGGCCGAAGAAAACGAACTAATTGCAATCCAACAGGGCAACATCCAATTTAAAGAAATGGATTCTATCAAAGAACCAATAGATCGTGAAGCTCTGTCCATTGAAAAATGAAAATCCATGAAAAAAGAGCACGTGATCAACGATCCTCTAGAGGATTCGGCTCCTCTAGTGGTGTTGACTTACATTTTGCTACTCTGGGTGGAGATGGAGATGACCTTCAAAATTCTTAAATGCTTATTTTAAATTGTAATTGTCTACCACTTTTATGTTATTTATTGTTGTTGATTTTTTTTTTCTCTCTTCCTAATTTATGGTGTAACTTATTTAATGTTAACTTTATTTAAGTTGTATTTTTATTTTAATTTAAGTAAATTTAATTGAATTGCTTTTGTTATATATTTAGATTTTTACAACAAAAAATAATTATTAAAAATGATTATTGAAAATATATAATAAAATATATTCAATATTGGTCTTGTTTTAAAGATCTCGATGAGAGCTCTCTAATAATATAATTTTTCCATAATGATTTTAAATTTAACTCTTTATATTTATCAAAATGCAAAATGTAAAATATAAAAAGGACATGGAAAGTAACAAAGTTTAGGGAACCATGGACAAAGTTGGAATAAGAAAAAAGGAAAATGTCGCCAGCTACAGTCCTGCCATGCTATATTTGGCTTGGCACTGTAGCATAACTATTTTACCGTGCCTTGGGAGTAGGAAAATGGCGTGTTCATTGGAGGGGTATTTTGCAGTTTTTTACACAATTTTCCCGTTATCCCGTGTTCATTGAGGTTGCTCTTAGATAAACCACTGCTCAAGCACCACAATTTCAAAAGAGAAAAAATCAACATTCCATATTGAAATAAACCCACCAGCCGAACCAATTGCCATAAAATTGCACAGGAGTGTCCTTGCCATTACATTGTACATGATTGGAAGATGAAGCTCAAGCAAGCAGCTTTCCATGTCAGCAGATTATTACTCAGCAGCTTTAGTGATTCTAAGCAGACAGCTCACCTAGTCACACTAATAAAGAGGAGACACGTAGTGCCACTAACCCGCGTGCTAGCCGGATGGCTAGCTTTCCAACTTCTTGGTCTTCATCTGCGTTCGACATGTTTGGCAACTTACCTTTTTTTTTTGTTTTTCTTCAACAAACGCTATTTAAAGTGTTATTAGAACATCAACAAGTTTAACATTTTGTATTCCATATATAAATTCAACTGTTATATATAAGCACAATAGTTGGCTTCATAGTTAGGGAATAAAATTAGTTTTTCATTTTAGGGTTTTTTTTCAAATATCCCAATTTCTTTGTTTTTGTTTGGGTAATATCTTATCTTATCTTACTATCTTCTATATAAAATTATGAACTCAAAAATCTTAATTGAGAAATTTCTAAAATACCTTTAGTATTATAGTATAATAATTTTGTAATCAATATTCTTTTTAGTCATTATATTTTATTAATATTAATTTTTTAATTAATATTATATTTCATTAATTTTTATTTTTTTAACCGGAAAACTTTTTCTAAAAATTTGAAGATTTGACTTTAAAGAAAAAACAAGCAAATATGCCAAAATCAAAATTTTTTCAACAAGGAATTCCAATGCAAACAAATCAAGCTAAAACACCAATAGAACCAAATTCCTCATAACTGATGAATCAACTACTCCGTATCTTTTCAACCAAAATATGCCACATCATTGCAATGATTTGACTTAGTATGTAATTGTTATATGAATTCATGACATGAGTAAGACATTATATATATATCCTACATATATTATATTATTTTTGTAACCTAGTGAAATTACTAAATTCTTCTTCTAACTTTTAACCTGGGATGACCTTATCATCCCGCTTTAGTCATTTCTCACATGTGGTTACACTCAATCGATTCGTATTCCATTTCTCTATAACCTCATAAATCATATTTATTATATTTAAACCCACATAAAACGCGTTCACAATTACAGAGCAAAAAAAATCTATAAAAATTGACTCATATGATAATAACAAATTTTAATTAGATTGATTATGAGTAATTTTTAAGTAAAAATGTAATATATAAATAAAAATATAATATTAAAATAATTAATTAATAACCGGGTTCGGGTAGTGGGTACCCTAAGGTCACTACCCGAACCCTACTTGAATCCATCACGAGTACTAAAACTACTATCCGTACCCTACCCTAACCCGATTATAGAATACCCTAACCCTACTTAATCGGGTAATTGGGTAGTGCCGAGTACCCTGTTAATTACTACCCACTTGCATCCCTAGGATTTATTTTTGAATGATATTTAAGAATATATTTTTTTTAAATGATTTATTTTTGAAGGATATATTATAGATGATATATATTATATTACTAGGTGTGGAAACAAGTATACACTTGCAAAACAAATAATAGGTATAAACAAGTATACCCACATTAAAAATTCCCCGTAGCGCAAGCGCGGGGTACCCCTCTCGTTATTTATTAACTACAAACCAATCTAATGCCTGATGCTCTCTTCTTTTGCCAATCTTTCTTGAAGCAAAAGAATAGATGGAACAACTTTTGATGAGTTACTACTTTCAATGGATGCTAAAAATTTGTCCCTTGAAAGAGTAGTGGGGGCAGTTGCATTAATAGAGGTGAAAACTCCAAACTCTCTTAAAACTTGTATTATGGCTTGAGATCCAAGAGAGACCAGTAACACAAAGCAACGAGGGAAAGTGAGATAAACAATTTTGAACACATTGTAAAACATATAATTTAACTGTATAGAGATTATTACAATTAAAACATTTGATGATGCATTCTTTTATAAGCAATTCATCTAAATTTTTTATTTATGTTCTTCCAAGTTTTAAGAAGCAAACAACCTTATCCCTCAATCACCTTGACACCCTTCCATCACTATACTCACCTTTCCATGCTGGCACGTCCATTCAAGTGGAGTTACATAACAAAAATGATAAGTCTCTATTCTTGCACGTATTTTTGTTCTTTTTTTTTGGATCAATTAATCGCTTTCCTCAGATCTGAAAAAAGAGATTACAATACGCCGAGAGAAATATTCCCGCACCGCACAAAATCCTGCAGAGAATTGGCTAAATTATGTGCTACAACATTGGCTTCCTATGAACAAATTGAAATATACGTACATAAAAAAGAGTAGCCAATTCTCTAATTTCATCTATAAGATGACCCCCTTCCCAAAAACTAGGATCCTTATTATTAATTTGACTAATAGCCAACAAGGAATCACTTTCAATAATGCATCCTTCAATTCCATTCTCAATTGCAAGCTCAAATCAAAAGAAAATGGCATGGACTTCAGCATACAATGAATCAATAATTAGATTAAGACATCGAGAGGCACTAACAATGACCCTCCTAACACTATCTCTGATCACAACACCCAGTCCTGCAACCCTTGTGCTGCTGCAAAACGAGGCATCAATGTTCACCTTGTAAATACCCATTGGGGGGGGGGGGGGGGTGGTCCAAACCTGCTGCCTAATAGGAGACCCCAAGGCCTTTGGCGTCCTTCTCTGTACTAAATCAAGCTGCTCCAAAATAAAGGAAGATGAGAATTGAAGAGCTATAGGAGACGAAGAAGCAAGGTCATACAAGGCTCTATTTCCTAAACAATTATAGACCTTAAAATAATCTCCACAAAGACTTATAGTCTATATATAAGCATACATAGATTCGTAGTTTATTCTAAGCTGGTATATACTTTAAATAGTTGTTTTTTTAGCCTCATATTGTACGATTTAGCAAAGTACTTTTGTAACAGAGTTAAATAAACTGATATATTTAAAAGTTTTAAATAAACGTAAGTTGGAAAAATTTGTTTTCTGATATTATCCCTTATCCAGTTTCTTTAGAGATCATCTCCAGGTAGTAATTGAATGGGGCCAACAACATGTCCACACATTTGAGACAATAATTAGTTGTCATCAATTAATAATAGATAAAAAAAAAGTTAATCTGATATTTCATTGACTTGGACAATTGTAGTTTTCTCTATCTGCAAGTTAATATAGAAGCCTTGTTGCAGAGCATGATATAAGTGATGACTTGTTTTCCGCTGTTCTAGCTAACACACCTGCAAATATCATAACCCGTCTTGGAACAATGGCTAAAAGCTCTTCTTCACTAATTTGGTTGAGCATATAGTCAAAAAGCCTAACCAATAATTCTTGTTCATCGTCAAAAAACTTAATGCTTGCGTGATAAGTGGAGTTTAATGTCTAGGATGTGTAACTATCTCTGGGGCTCAACACCTCTCATTTGATAATTTCTTATCAGTCTCGCTAGAAATCAATCTCGGTCAAATAAATCACTATAGTGTTAAAGTTAAGTCAGAATTATACTATGCAGTACTATTTAGATATATTCTGAATCTGAATCTAAATTAGCAGTTCATTAATTTACTCTTTTTTGGGTAAAGAGGTGCTTTTTGCCTAGGATGAAAGTAAGCAGTTCACTATGAAGGTGTCATCATGATGCTTATACAATATATATCTAAATATGAATAGTGGAACTAATTGATATAAGAAAGATGAACCCAAAAAAAATCGTATAAAGCCCAACCCTTTAATTTTTCTTTTTCCTTTTTATTGTTATTATTTTCCCGCCCCAGCTAAATTTACTTTCACACGTATTTTCTTTCACTAACGCGTGAAAACGGCGCGTGCGCTTCAAATCCTAATTTCTATCTAAATTAGGCCAAAATTGGGTTGTTTCGATAACATTTTGCCCCAATTTGTAACAACTTAAATGTTTAAGCTCAATTGAACAAGTGCAAACGTTTAAACACAAATTGGATATTTGGCCAAAAATAAAACATATTTGTAATTGGAGCTAAATCTTAATTATTGTCATACAAATTATAAAAAATTAGAACTTCCCGGCCGCGCTTCGCGTGCGGCTGTTTTATTTTATAAATCCTTTTAAGAAAATTCAGTTAAGAAATCAAATTTTGTTGTGAATTTTATAAATTCTCTTAAGAAAATTCAGTTAAGAAATCAAATTTTGTTGTGAAATGATAACAAAACAAAGCAATGGAGTAAAATTGAAGTATGTAAAAGACAAGAGAATAGAGAGACAATAGAATATGGAGAAGAAGAAAATATGAAGGATGGGAGAAATTGTTCTCATTCATTTTATTCCATAACAAAGTAAGTGGCCTATTTATAGGCATATAGATACATCACCATAAATATAATTAGGGGATGAACTTAGCACATAATGTGTGAATGAATCAAGTCATCAATCTTATTCATGCTTTAATTAGATTCATGGACATACACAACATACATGTATATTCATAATAAATTAATTTATAATTATTTGCTAATTTATTTTATATAGGAAAGGGGATGAATGCCTTTTAATTTTTCCAAACTAAATGAATACAAATATAATAAACAAAACATTTAGAAAATTAACTATTGACACTTGTCAAAGAAACCAAATGTCAAGTGGCACTCAATGAGAGTCTTGTACATAAAATTAATAGTAGGTTTAATATTTTCTTAACTAAATGTAAGTAAACACATAAAAAATATTTAAGGGGTATTATAGTCCTTTACTATTACACACAACACAACTTTAAAATTTTGAATACTACCTCAAAACTACAAAAAAATAAAATAATACTACTATTTTAATGATTGGCCACGATGAACATTGGCCATGAATTGTTCAATAATCAAAACATGGTTATCACATAGTCTGCAAAACTCAGCCATTTTTACATATTGCTGACTCTTGAAGATTTGAGGAGCAATTATCATGGAAAGAAAAATGTACATATCAGAAAAAGGACATTGAAGTTCAGCAGCATTCTTCGTTCATAAACTAATTAGAAAAATGCTTAACATTTCTCCCTTCAATTATGTAGCATCATTTAGCAATACTTTAAACCAAAACTATTATGTTGACTAAGAAAATTGTTACAAGAAAATAGTTAGAGAAAGGTATCAATTCAACTCCTTAACCATTTTTGAGTTGTGGTTTTAATTTCTTTATTTGTGTTCCTAATATTCATTTGTGTTTGTCTCACTTTTTTATCTTCTCTGCAACCTGATGGTGGCCCACTAATTCATGATTTATTGTGGAAAAGAGTCATGTTCATTACTCCTTTTACCGATCTGTAGGCTTTCTCCTGGCATAGATGAATTAGTCAAGAAGCTGGGGGCTTCCGCCAAATGATCAATGTATGCCACTATGCTGCAAAATAGTAGAAAGATATTTTACAAGTTTTTGTTTTGGCATTAATGTCGATTTTAGTTTTCTAGTTAACTTTGATCAACATAGATCTGAACTGGGTTCCAATAGTTTGATTCAATTGATTAATGGAAATTGGAGCTTGCAAAACTGGAGAAAATAAGGCTCATGCCAAACAATTTAATACATATTGGCAATCCTTACATTACATCAGGTCCTATACAGATAGCAGATGATGACATGGGAATATCTGTCTAGAATTAAGACTATTTAATTATGATACTGTTTCTGGAAAGGGATTTGTGATCTCCTGTTTTTTAATTTCTTAAAGCATGTTGAAGCTGAATGAATATGTCCAAAGAGTTCTCAGCCTGAATTTTAAGTACCTTAGTTTCCGATGCTTAGATGGGTAATGATTTTTCAGAACCAGACAGTGGTCAATGATCTGATGTTGTGCTTTATCAGTTTGGAGTCGGTATACAACATGTGGATTCAATGCTATTGAAAGAGGCATGTGATTAGATAATATAATCTTCACAATCAGTATTTGAATACTCCCAATTATTTGATTGAGAAAATCTATTTGTAGCCTGTTGCATCAATCCTTGGAATCCCACAAGAAAACATCTTTGCCAATCAACTGCTCTTTGGAAGTTCTGGGGAGTTTCTGGGGTTTGATCCTAATGAGCCTACTTCAAGGAGTGGAGGAAAAGCTACTGCTGTTCAACATATACGGAAGGTGAGTCTCCGGGCTGCTTTTTGTATTGTCTGGCTAAAAAATAAATTACTGAGACCCCCGCTCTCGAGCTACAAGCTAGAAAGCTTTGAGTCCAGGATCAGCAACGTTCACAGTTCGCGGGGCGGACTACTTTATTTAGTATCTTATAAAAAAGCTCTTGAAACCCGCTTTCTGTCCCTTCGGCATTAAGCTGAGGAAAGGTCACCAGTCTTTTACTTCACCACAGGAGAAAGACAATAAACTACGGATTGATTCCATTAAATCACTTTTGCCAAGGAGCCATCTCAAGGTTTCAGTTCCACCATCTTTCTAAACGCTATTTATGACAAGACCTGAGACTTTCTTTCTTGCTGGCTAGCTAGCGGACAGAGTTGAACAACCTTCCGGCCTCGCACTTGCCTTAGCTGTGTGAATGGAGTGAGTTTTATTTGCTCCCCCTTCGGTAAGCCCCTTCGTCTTTAGAGTTGGCTAAGGTGGATTCTTACAGTGTGTTTGGATTGAGGGACTAGTAAGGAATGGGATGGGACGGAACGGGATGGAAGGTCTTTTTGGTTAGTGACTCATGTTTGGATTGGAAATTAGATTTGGTCCATTGGTTTTGAAGGATCAATTTTGGTTCTTCTTGATTCTTATAAGTCCATATTTTTTGGTACTCCAATTTGGAGTACCAACAAGGACCAACAAAGCTTTTATTTATAAAATGCTAGGTGATCCCTCATGTTCCTTACTTTTTATATTTTAAACAAGGCTAATTGCTCAAATAAGGGCCTAATGTTTGTCAAAATGCTCAAATAAGGGCCTGATCTTTTAATTTAGCCAAATAAGGGCCTAACGTTTGCCAAAATGCTCAAATAAGGGCCTCATCTTTGAATTTGGCCAAATAAGGGCCTAACGTTTGCCAAAATGCTCAAATAAGGGCCTGTCTCATGCGTCATCCAAACTGACACCTTATTTGAGCATTTTCGATAACGTGAGGCCCTTATTTGGCCAAATTAAAATATCGGGCCCTTATTTGAGCATTTTGGCAAACGTTAGGCTCTTATTTGAGCAATTAGCCTTTAAACAATCCAAACAAGGATTGGTCCTTCCCTTCCTTTCCTTTAAAAATCCCTCATTTCCCATCCCATCCCATCTCATCCTTTACTGATCCCTCAAAAATTTTATCCAAACACACTCTTAGTCCCAGAGAATGGAAGACCGCTTCAAAGGAAACTTGTCTAAAATTACCTATAGGCGGGAGGGGTCGTGAGATGGATCCAGAAAAAAGGGGGTTCTAGTTAGAATCCGGAAACGATTCGTGTATATATTTCACAGAAACGCGAAATCAAAGTAGGCGATAAAGTAGCCGGAAGACATGGAAATAAAGATATCATTTCAAAGATTTTACCTAGACAGGATATGCCTTATTTGCAAGATGGAAGGCCTGTTGATATGGTCTTGGAAATTACTAAAAGGCCAAATTGAGGATCAATGTGGTGCCACCTTTTGGCTATTTTTGGTCTTTTCTCATTTTTCGGATGACTAAAAAGCCCCTCTATGAGTTTCCCCCATTCCTTTTCCTTCTACCCTTTTTCGTAATTACACATTTCCCTTCCTTAATTGTTTTTAATTAATGTTTAAGGCTTTTAATTAATTGCTTTTAAACCCTAAACCCTTAATTACTTTTAATTAATGTTTCTCTCGCTGTTTTCTTTTTTCCACTCACCAACTCAGTTGCTGCTTCCTTTCAACACCTCGGTGCTGATCAATCTTCAGGTTTGCCAAAAATCAAACCTTTCCATCACTCCCCTCTGTTTTCACCTTCATATCTCTTTCCCCTTTCTTTTCTGTCTCCATCCCTTCAACATGGACCGTTCAATATTTTTCCCCTTCTGGATTAAAACCACCCTTTGTTCAATGTGAGTATTATTATCCAATTAACAGCATATTTTATTACCTATTTGCACTTCCTATTACTTACAAATAAAAACATGTTCTTGACCTTCTTAATTTTGCATGTCTAAAAAGTTAGCTTGCAAAGATTTATGTCAGAGATATAATTAAAACTAATCCATTTAAATTGCATTTTTACTGCAACCTTATATAATTCAATCAATTAATCAATCAAGCATCACTCTAGAACAAAAAATGTTCTTGGCCCTTATATAATTGATTAAATTAATATCCTTATTCCCTCAAAAAAAATTAATATCCTTATTCAATCAGTTAATCAAGTACCACTCTAAAATAAAGGACGCCCGTAGCGCCAGCGCGGGCTAATATAACTTGTAAAAATTACCCATATTGTTTCCAGAAACAAAATTTGCTTGTATATAATTATATATTTTGCTTTATACTTTATTATATAGAATATAATTATATATTTTGTTTTATAATTGATTATATATATATAATATAATTATGATATATATAAATTTAAATTAATAACATTCGGTTTCGATTTCATAGCTATTCGGTTTGGTGCTCGGTTCCAAAACAATCCATTCGGTTTTGTCGGTTTCGGAGCAGTCACCGACTGCCTGCACAGAAACCGACCCGATGCTCACCTCTAACTGAAGCAACCCAAAAATTACTGACATGACCCAAAAAATACTGACATGGCATGGCCCAAGCCACGCAGCATTTTTTGGGCCACCCCACCTAATAGGAGAAGTAATCACAATTTTGATTGTTTATGGGTTGAAAGTTCAAAATTAAAAATTGAAAATTTTCCAATTTTGATAATTTAAGGGTGAAAGTTACAAATTAAAGCTTTACAAAGAATGAACATTTGAATATGGTTCTAATACTTTATGGCATTTTTTCCTCTCTCTCAGTTGTTCCCTCTCTCCGGTTTGTTTCCGGTGGAGAATTACCCTTGTCTTTGTACAAGTTATCTTCCTTGAATCTCTCTTTTTTGAGAGATGATTCTAAGGATTATTTGGTTAGGATTATGGCTATCCTTTCTGATTTGGGAAACGTTAAACCTCATCCTGTTTTTGATATTGAAATTTTGAATTCTAGTTCTCTCACCAACGAGTATATTTTGGAGTTGCTACATATACTGAGGCGTTGGGTCTGGTGGTTTTCATTTTTCTTTGGCTTCCTTCTTCCAAATCTATCATTCTTTCTAGCAGTTGCCATCAGATTATTTTTATTCATGGAGGGAGCATTATTTAACATGTCAAAACTTTCAATCCAAGGAGATGGGGGAGACAATGTGGTAGTTGATGATCAAGACTGGATTGGGGGTAATGAAGGAGAGCCATCCTGGTTTCATCAGGTTGGCCATCTGTTTTCTAAAAGAAAAGCCAATGTTGAGGGTTTGAAGACAACAATGCTTCTTTCTTGGCGTTTGGAGGGGGCTTTTATGGTCAAGGAAGCTGGAGATAATCTCTTTATTTTCCAATTTGAAGACTAGATAGAACGGGATCGTGTACTGGTTACCCAGCCATGGTGTTTCAACCGGGCATTATTGATCCTTAAGGATTTTGATGGTTTCCAAGATCCGACTTAAATTGTTTTTGACCAATGCCAATATTGGATGCGGATTCTAGATCTTCCAATTCTTATGATGAACACAAGAATTGGAGTGTCGGTCAGGTAAAATAATGGGGCCAGTGCTGGAGGTTGATGATACATGTGGGAGGTTCTTACGAGTTCGGGTGATCCTTAATCTTGCAGCTCTTTTGAAGAAGACAACTACTGTCTCCACTTCACATGGTGAGATAATTGTCCGGTTCAAATATGAGAAACTCCCTTCGTTTTGCAAGGTATGTGGATTTTTAACGCATCTAGATTCCGATTGCCTAGTTGGCGTCATGATGCTCAGAAAACAAGGAATTATCGAAAAGCAATTCGATGATAGTATAAGAGAAGAGGTCCCTTATGTAAAGCCTCGACAATCAAGGTTGATATCTCGTTCCCGCCTGGGAGGTTCGGGTCATGGGGTTGGAACTAGAGCTGTTTCAAACCTTCCATCGGCAAGTTCAGGACCAAGAGCCTTCCATCATCATGTCGACAGTATGCTACTCTAGGGGAGGATGACGGTGGCGCGTGAGGCAGGGAGGGAGGAAGTGGCAGAAGAAATTGGATTCAAGCTTGGTGGACCAACTGCAGCGAAAAATCGGGGCGTGGGAGACAACGTGGAGGTCAACTCACCTAGGCGGGTTTTGGGGGGAATGGTTTCACCCCCGAAAGTTATGGCACAAAATGAGAGAGGAACAAGGCTGTTGGCAGACTCGTTTGCTGTTTTCAGAAACTGGCGAGATAAGCGGAAGGAAGCAGTTGATGTGTTGGATCTAGTTGAGGGTGTAGGGGCGACAAATCCTTTAACCAGGGGAGACAATTTAGGGCAGGCTACAAACTTGGCCCATATCAATTTGGGCTTGGGTCATTCAATACCTGGGATTGGGCCTTCAGAGACTAACCAGTCCCAAGCTGATCGGGTCCAACCTCCACTGGGCAAGGCTAACAATAACCATGTCGATATGGGGTAAAGCACAAAAGATTATATTACACTGGCGGTGGAATCGTATATTCCATCTTCTCCCTTTGTGTTTGGTGCAACCTCAACACACCAAGGGAGGAAACAGGAAAAATGGAAGAAGACAGCCAGGGCAACGCATCAACACTCTTTCGATGTCTTAGGCCCAGACTCAAATTCAAAAGTTGGACAAAAACGGATCTCGGGTGTCCCAAATTACGATTTCTTTAATAGTGGGGCGAAAAAACTATCCAAAGATTGGAATATAGGGATGGCGAATCAGGAAGATGATGACTTTGGTGCTTCGATTTATCATAACATGGGTGTTGCTGAGTCAGGAGATGGAAGTACGAGTGCAAAAGCTAAGTATCGGGTTGCTGATCAAAACAATCAAACGGACGGGATGGATAAGAAACATCCCCGCCGAGAGCCATGAAGCTATTAGTTTGGAACTGCCGAGGCCTTGGTGGTCCTCGAGCAGTCTTTTCCTTTCGTAGTTTAATAAATCGTAATAATAATCCTAGTATTATTTTTCTCTCTGAAACTAAACGAACTGCTTCAGAGATGGAAAAGATTCGTTGTAGAGTAGGGTATGATTGTTGCTTTAGTGTTAGTAGTTGCGCTAGGTCTGGTGGATTGGCAATGCTTTAGAATAATGATGTTTCCCTTTCGATTTTGTCCTACTCCAAATCTCATATTGATGCTATTATTGGTGATGTCGAGACTCAAAAATGGCATTTTACAGGCTTCTATGGCCATCCAAAAACTAATCATCGGCATGAATCTTGGAGTTTATTAAAATTACTGGCTTCACAATCTCGGCTACCATGGCTTTGCTCAGGGGATTTTAATGAGTTATTGTCAAATGATGAAAAGTTAGGAGAAAGCATTAGACCACAGAGACAGATGTTAAGTTTTAGAGAAGCAATTGAAGAATGTAAATTTAGTGAGATTCCAACAAAAGGCCCTAAATTTACTTGGTCTCGGAGATGGGGTGAGGAGATGGTTTTTGAAAAGTTGGACCGTTGTTTTGCTATGGAGCAATGGCTTGATTGTTTCTTATATTCTTATGTCCAATTTTTAATTCACTCAAGTTCAGATCATTTGCCTCTCCTGATCAACGTCGTTTTGGACAAAGTGCCGATGGATTTTACTCCTAGAATACAATTTCAGTTTGAAAACATGTGGCTGAAGCATGATGGTTTGGAAGAGGTAATTAAGAAAAATTGGAACCAAAACCCAATGGTTGATGTTAAATAGGCCATTGCATGTTGTGGTAGGGCGTTGCAAGTTTGGAATAAGAATGTATTTGGTAATGTGCAATATAAAATCAAATGCAAGCAGAAGGAGTTGGAAGAGTTATATACAGACCCAAGGCAGGTTGATGATCCTCTATCTATACAGGATTGCTGTGAGGAATTGAATATTTTGTATGAGCAAGAAGAGGTGATGTGGCGTCAAAAATCTAAAGTTTCATGGCTCAAGGATGGAGATCGAAACTCAAAATTTTTCCACTCAATTGCCTCAAGTCGAAAGAGGAAGAATTCAATCTCTGCAATTTGTGAAGATGAAGGAAATTGGCAGACTTCAAGAGCTGCGGTGGAACAGATGTTCTTGGGATATTTTCGGGACTTGTTTACTAGTTCTGCACCAGATTTGAATCGAATACATGTTGTAGTAGGTCTTTTGGATAGATGTATTACTCCAAACATGTGTGCTCAATTAGATAGAGATTTTACAAAGGAATAAATTCGGATAGCAGTTTTTGAGATGGACCCGAATAAGGCAGCATGCCCAAACGGTATGTCACCTAGCGTTTTTCAAAATTTTTGGCATATAGTTGGAGATAAGGTCAGTGATATGGTGTTGTCTTTTTTAAATTTGGGTACTCCTTTGATTGATATCAATCATACTAATGTAGTCCTCATTCCAAAAGTTAATAACCTTGTTTCTGTCAAAGAGTATAGGCTAGTAAGCCTTTGTAACATAATTTTCAAAATCATCTCCAAGGCTTTAGCAAATAGTCTGAGAGAAATTTTGCCTCAGATAATTGGTCTAACACATAGTGCTTTTGTTCCTGGACGGATGATATATGATAATGATATGGTTGTGTTTGAAACTGTGCAATATTTGAAGAACAAAAGAAGAGGAGTTGATGGATATATGGCTTTAAAGCTGGACCTGAGCAAGGCATATGATCAGGTTGAATGAGATTTTTTGGAGGCTGTTATGAGACAAATTGGCTTCTCTGAGAAATGGATATCGTTGGTTTTAGCAGGTATTAAAACTGTGTCATACTCTTTTTTGATAAATGGTGATCAATCATGGACAATTAAGCCAACGAGAGGGATTCGACAAGGAGATCCCCTTTCTCCATACTTGTTTCTTCTATGTATGGAGGGGTTGGCGGGATTATTACATAATGCAGAGCAGAGAGGGGAAATCAAAGGAGTGGGAATTGCTCGAAGTGCTCCTCGAGTGTGCCATTTATTCTTTGCCGACGATTGTTTACTTTTTATGAGAGCTGCATTGGGTGATTGTGATTCTATTTTAAATGTATTGAAAGTGTTTGAGAGGGCCTCGGGACAGATGGTAAACATAGATAAGTCAGCTCTGTTGTTTAGTAAGAATGTAGCTGATCCACTTCGCACGATGATTATGCAGAGATTAGGAGTCCAGAAGATTTTGGTAAAGGATAAATACCTTGGGATGTCAATCATGATAGGAAAATCAAAGCGAGTGGAGTTAGAGGCAATTAAGGACAGATTATGGAAACGAATTAAAGGTTGGAAATTTGGAATGGCAAAATTTTATCTATTGCAGGTCGAACTGTATTAATTCAAGCTGTGGAACAGGCTATCCCTACTTACCTAATGAGTTGCTTTAAATTTCCAAAAACCTTTCTTCATGAGTTGAATCAAATGATTGTGAGGTTTTGGTGGGGTGGAAGTGACTCTCGTAGGAAGATTCATTGGAAGCATTGGGATGATTTATGTGTGTCTAAACTCGATGGGGGGTTTGGGATTTAAAGATTTTGAGGTTTTCAATTTAGCATTATTGGCTAAACAAGGGTGGAGAATTATTCACGAAGATAGCTCTCTCTGTGCTCGGGTGTTGAAGGCTAAGTACTTTCCCAATGGTTCGTTTATGACATCAACTTTAGGGAGTAATCCATCGTTCTTGTGGCGGAGTTTATTGGCTGGAAGGGAAGTCATCAAGCTGGGATCGAGATGGAGGGTAGGAGATGGTTCTTCGATCCATATATGGGCGGATAATTGGCTTAATAAACCTCCCTCCTTTCGGCCACAAACTAAGCCAGGTATACTTTGTCAATCAGCTAAGGTAAGCTTTTTTTTGTTTAATGGCTGTTGGGATATAGTTCGTTTAGAGGGACTTTTTGAACATGAAGATGTAGGTAGAATTATTTGTATTCCGTTGTCTATTTTCTCCAATAGGGATGTTCTCATTTGGAATGGCACAAACAATGGTCACCATACAGTTAAGTCAGGTTATCATATTGCAAGAATGGTATTAGGGAAAGAAACTCCTCAGGTTAATAATAGGACTATGTATTGGCGTCGGGTGTGGGGAGTATTAATACAACCGAAAATCAAGTTCTACTTGTGGCGTTTGTGGCATAATCTGCTACCCACAAAGATGAATTTGCAGAGGAGGGGAATTCCAATTAATGATGAATGTCCGGTCTGTACTAATATTAAGAATTCACTTTTGCATATTTTCTTCACTTGTCCGTTTAGTCATATGGTTCGGGAAGCTGCCTGCCCATGGGTGTTGGATTATTTGCAGACGTGGATAGAAGGAGAGGACTTTTGGGACTTGTTGTTAGAAAAGGCAATACAGTTGGGTTTATTAGAATTAGTGACCACATTACTATGGTTAATTTGGCATAATAGAAACATGACTCTACATGAGCATGTTTGCAGGACACCTACTGCACTTTGCATCGCAGCAGCTCGACGGGTGCGTGAGCTGGAGGCTTTAGGACGACAGGATCCGGTTGTCAGGCATCATGCTTTTGCTCATAGATGGCTTCCGCCTGTGACAGCCGACTACAAAATTAATACAGATGCCTCTCTCAATATGGTCAAGAATGAAGCGGGTTTAGGGATAGTGATACGGGATAGGCGAGGGGTAGTAATCTTGTCTGCTACTGCAAGAGTTAATCATGTGCCGAGCCCATTGTTTGCAGAAGCATACGCTGTGAGATTTGGGCTATTAATAGCTCAATCTTTTTATTTTCTCTCGTGTGAATTAGAGAGTGATTCATTAGTGTTAATTAGAGAAATTTGTAGCACAACTCCTATTCTTTGGGAGGGTGGTAATGTAGTTCAGCAAATTAGATGGTTAGGAACTTGTTTCAATTTTTGTTCTTTTGCTCATGTACATAGGACTGCAAATATGTTTGCTCACAACTTAGCACATCTAGAATGTGAAGTTGGGACTTACATCGCCTGGTGTGGATTGCCTCTACACGTTTGTAACCCAGATATTTGAATGGAAATGAATTCAAGTTTCGCTCAAAAAAAAAAATACAATTTAAAAGTTTGGAGAGTTAATATCCTTCCTATGAAGGTTTAGAAGAAAAAATGGGCAAAAACAAAGGTTTAATGTCCAAATTCCCCCATGAAATTGCAAAAGGACAATTTTCATCAAATATCTTTTCATGTCTGATTGCACCTCAACATTACATATATTCACTCTGCCATCAAAAAACCATTATTTACCAACTGTTATTTTACAAAAGTGAAAGTATGAAATAATGATTTTGTTGACATCATGGGACATGTATACTTCTTTTATAACGTTATGACATAGGTTGTGCAAGTTATTAAGTGGAAATTTGGGCATTAAAAGCCCAAAAAAACAACTAAATTCTTGTATTTTTATAATTAATTCCCTGTTTTATTGATCTATTTCAGATGAAAAAAAATTTATTTTATTGGTGAGGAAATAGTACTCTTTATTATTACATCCTTTACATCTACTTTCATGGAGAAGTCAAAGTCAAAGCAAAAGATCGTTAGTTAGTCGTCGTTATATAAAGATTGGCAAAGGTGTCGGGAGGGAATGAAAAGGTGAGATGGGTCAAGTTCAAAGTGATTTAGCGGCAGCAGCTGCGATTGATGATCAAGTTCAAGCCCCATCCCAGCGCTCCTCTTCCATGGCTTCTCTTATTGCAGGTTCCCACTTCTCTTTTAACTAATCTCTACCTATGTAAAAGTGCTTGCTTTCAGTCTTTCGTTGTATTGTTATGCGTTTCATTTGTTCGTGAAAATGCCTGAAAGAAGATAAAATAACAGTTTTTGTTCCAATACCATCATCCCTCGTCTTACTTTATATTCTGCTCAATTTTGCTTCGCCATTTTAGATAATGAAAGCCGTTTATACTTAGTTCATTTGACCAGATTTTCATCTCTTCCTTCATTCTTTTCTTTCTTTCTTTCTTTCTTTTTTTTTTTTTCTTTTAAATACAGAAGCTGCGGCGTATGGCAATGATGAGAATCAGGTTAATCAACTTTTTAATTCTATAACTTGATCTTCTGTTTGTTTGTGATAGACTGACTAGTTACAATATAAATAAATGTTTTGTTTTCTTCTACAGTCTCTTGAGGCGCAGGCAGAGAAAGCATTAGAATGCCCTTGTGTGGCCGAGCTACGCAAAGGGGACTGTGGAGTCCAATTTACAGAGGCATTCCTCTGTTTTCTCAAAAGTACTGCCGAGGAAAAGGTAATTCAGATAATAATTTACAAGTGATTGGAGCCCATTTTGGAGAAACAAAGAAAATAGAGTTAACATCTGCTTAAATTCAAACTGGTAATGTTCATTAAGGATTACTGAAAAAAGAAATGAATCACAAAGATTTTGTATCATGTGTCATGTTGAAGCTGTAACTAGTATAATATATTGTATAATTGTGCAGGCAGTTGGTTTATATGTATTGGCTGCTAATCAAAATGTTTTATAGAGTATTTTCTAAATAATTAACTAGTTCAAGCATAAATCACCAATCTTTTCATTGTAGTTGTATCTTATGTAACCAACTGGGGACTGCTGCCATTATGAACTCATAAGTCATACCTCTAAGATTTTGGCCATTGTATCTAGACGACATCCATCCTTGAGCATTGATTAATGTGGCTAAGGGCACGTTTAACTCTGAGGAGGGGAGATAGATGTGGTCACTTTTAGACAAGTTAAATATGATTCTAGCTTATGTAGGATTAGTGTACATCAACTTTAATTTTATTTCATTGCAAGGCACATCAGTGGTTTTTATACCTGAATGGTCTATCAAGGCACTTCCCTAATTGGTTACCCATTTAGATATTAGCTCAAATCTTTTCATTCTTGTCCTATGTAACTGTCTCATTGTGCCATTGCAAACAGATTCTATAACTTTTGGCACTGTATTTGGAATTTTTCCACCCTTGAGCCTAGGTGATGTAGCCAAGTTTTGGTTCAGTTCACTAAGTAGGGAAGATAGATGCTGTCACTTTTAGACAGTTAATGTGATTCAAGCCTTGTTGAGATACATTAGTATAAATTGAAAGTTTGCTTTACAAAATTATTCAATGCCAAAGCTTTGTATGGCAAAGAGGATAATGATTTGACTTTCTTTCATCTCTTCCTTTGTAGAACTTCTGCAGAGGTACTAATATATTGAAAATTTGTTCTTTTACAGGGTTCAGATTGTGTGCATCCATTTGTCGCCTTGCAGAACTGTATCAAAGCCAATCCTGATGCATTTCCCAAAAACATCCTTGAAGAGAAGGAAGAAGTCAAGAAAGAAGAGGAGCCAGCCCAAGAATACAGAATTTACCCTCCTATATGGTTCAAGGAATCCCAGAACCCAAAACCAAAACTTTAGGGGAAGTTCTTAATTTTAGTTGTTTGCATTTTTCATGCTAACTCTAGCTAGAAGGGAGTTACATTATCATACAAATAGGCTATTATGATTGACAATTGTATTTAAGTCTCATCCATGATGATCATATTTGGGTGCCTGCAAACATTCTTTTGGAATGATATTATTCAGACAAAACAATATTTTTGTTATCACTCTAGTCATCTTTGGTGTTTACTTTATATATGCTCGAATGAAGTTTAACAGAGGATATTTGAAATGTTCTACTTGTGTAGGATTGTATCAGCTTCCTTTTTTAGGCATTTTATAATGATTAAACTTTTTCCTTTTCGAGAACAGGGGCTGGGAAAAGGTTTGTCAGCTGATTTTATTTCCATCCTGTACTGATTTTGTTGCTTGAGGCAATATAATTGCCCTTCCAAATCCTTGTCTTTAATCATGGAGAGAAGAAGGTTCTATCTAGGCATAACACTGTCAGCCTTTTAGTTTCAGTTTTCTAGATCAGATTCTCATTGCCCTCTTCAAGTCTCATTACAACAGGGCAACAGCCAAAGCATAAGAGTTAGGTTTTATAGAGCCTAGAGGGTTACCAAGGCAGTCATCGACCATGGAATGAATGGCTCCACCAAACGCTTGCCAATTCCACAAACTTGGAGCACCGATGTTGACTTGATTTCTCGGACTACACGGCTTTGAAGTTTTTGTTATTAGCAATTTTAATGGATAAAGGAAAACATCGTATTGGTATAAGACTATAAGTAGGAATTAACATAATAGTTACAATTGGAATTATTGATCCTTTTGTTACTTGAATAAGATTTTAAGATATTGTCACTCCTTGAATGCATAATAAAAGCCCTGAGGTAATTTATTTTTGTAAATAAAGGGAAGGGGGCATATATAAATCTGTTTTATTCCTTTAGTCAATGGGAAAAATCAGAATTCTAATCCTTGGAAGACAAGGCAAATTAAAGAAACAATAAACGAAAGTACCCTGCCCTTCCCAAGTCCTATTCCTTTTGGGATTGGGATTGGGATTGGTTCACCCTTCTATTTCTAATTTCTATATATAAATAAACAGAGAGACTTTAATGAAGTTCCATCCAAAACCAAAGTTTTCCTTGACACATCTTGCATTATATCCTTCTTCAAATCTTTTGCAGACGATTATAGTTAACGTGTTGCGGCAACTCTCAAAACTTCTTTTAGCTCTCCCAATAGTCAGAAGACAATGTCGATTTTCGGTTCATTAAGCAGGGCAATCTGCCCTGACTACTTCGGCGATGAATTTGGCCTTCCTCTGCCTCAACTTCAGCCTCAGAGCTCGACGGCGAAACTGAAAACCAAGGCAACAAGCCAAGCAACGGAGTTGGGTAACTCTAATTCTTCAGCTTTCGACCAGAAAAAGAATGGGTTTATCAACTTTTTTCGGAATATGCCACAAACTGTGGAGTCCAAACCCGAACGAGGAACACCGGCATTAGCACCAAGCTTTGATGGACTACATATCTTCGAGACTATTGTCCTTTATTAAAGTTGCTAGTTTGTTGTAATTTTCAGCGGATGCATAATGTCGAATCCTAGTAGACGATGAGGGAAAAGTTAAACAACTTTTTTTTTTCTTTTTTGTGCTTTCTAATTTTTAATTAGCTCTTCTATCTCATTCAAGGTTATGTGGTATTCTCTTTCTTTCAAAAGTTTTACGTGGATTTCTTATTTTGGTTATATCGAGAAAGTTATGTCATGACGACGATTAAGAGTTTGAGTTTCGTAGAAGGATGCTTGCTTACTCATATTATTTGTTTCACCACATCCTTTCTTTTTATGTATAGAAAATAATCTTTTGTTCCATGATCAGATTTATTTTTGTTTTTTACCATTGTTTTTTTTTTTTTGAGAAAATTGTTTTTAACCATTGTTAATCCTACTACTAATTAAGAAGAAAATTGAAGATGTATAATTTCAGTTTGGTGCAACACTAGTAGAGGTGTAATCAAAATCAATTGAATTTCGAGTTGGGTAGTAGGGTACTGGAGCTTGAGCTCAATTGGGAATTTTGAGCTTTGAAACTCGACTCGAGCTTGGTTGAATTTTTCTTTTGAAGCTTGACTTGAAATGAGTATCGAACAAGTATTAAGCTATTCGAACTTACTCTGATTAGCCCGTAACTAATAAAAAAAACTCAAACTAAGATCGATTTTTTTAGCTCGAACTCAAGCTTGAGCTCAAATTGAATTAACTTTCATAAATTCATAATTTACGATATAATACACTATAAGTCTATAATTATTTTAGTAGCTTGACAAATACTCGAGTCAAGTACTATAAAACTTGAGTTCGGCTCGATTAACTACTTGAGTTATTCGAGTGCGATTCAAAATTGTTTGAGTTGAGTTCGAGTTTTTTTCCACGAGACAATCCGTCAGTAACTCCCCAACCACATTTATAATTACCAAAAAATACCCTAAATATTGATATATTTTCATAACCCTAAAACTAGTACTAATATTTTTCTAATTCAGATACACTCGATTGGAATTTTCCCAAGAAACGTAATGCAGGGATTAGTAGTTGTAATTTTTATTTAGAAGTGTCATCTAATAAGAGAGATTCAAAACCCGGGGCCATAAACCCTTTTTGGGCATTAGTTGTGGAGGGGCTTTGGGCTTTGGCTCTGAATTTGCGGGTGTAAACCACGAAGCAAGGATTATACGCTAAAACAAAGCTTCCAATTTGCCCAAATGGCGTTTCTTTTTGCTCCTTCTTCTTCTTCCACTTCTCCTTCCTTCATTTGTTCTTATCCTTCCTCCAAATTCCTCTCTCGACCCAAAATTGCCACCCGTCCTTTCCTTCCTTCTCTCTTATCTATACCTCGTTTGACTGCAGGGAGACCCAACTTATCCCGTTCTCTAACCGTCGCGGCGGCGAAGAGCGGCGGAAATGCGGTGCCATCGAAAAACCCAAATGAAAACAAGAAAGAAGTAGTTGGGAAAGACACCGAAGAAGTGGAAGTGGAGGTTGAGGAGGATTTGCCCTGGATTCAAGAGAAGGCATTGGACCTTGTTGAGTTTACCGGTTCTGTTACACAAGCCCTTCCTGGACCCAGAGTTGGAACCAGCTCTTTGCCTTGGATTCTTGCTGTTCCTTTAGCCTATGCTGGGATTACTTTTGTTATTGCTTTTGTCAAGACTTTTAAGAAGTTCACTTCTCCCAGGCACAAAAGGAAGAAATTGGTTAGTTAGCCAGGCCAAAAATTCTGTTTGGTTATTTGCTAATTTGTGCTTTCTTGTGGATTTTGATATTCATTTTACACATTTGTTCAATGCTGTTATGCTAATTGGGGATTTTTTTCCCTTTAAAAAAATTCAGGTTAATAAAAATGCAATGCTTTGCAAATCAATAGATGAGTTGTTTCAGCAAGGAAGTGATGCATTAAATCAATCAGCACTAAAGGGATTAGTGCAACAGGTGAGACCCCATTCTGCAAATATCCAGCTAACCTATATAAGCAGTGTCTTTCATGGAACGGAAAGTAGATAAGGGTGACGCCCCAAAGCTGAGGTGTTACCTGTTCCAACTTCCAATCTTCCTATAGAATTTCTGTAGTTCCTTGCTTGTAGTGCTTCAGTGAGTGCCGCAGGTCAGGTATAAAATGAAATCTTCTCCTTAGTTTAGATTAAAATTCTTTTGGCAAAGAGAAAAATAAGATCCATCTTCAGTATACTACATATTATGACAGAAATCTAGGCCAATTAATCACATAAGAGACTTCCCTATTGAGAATATTTTATTCATTATATTAAGAATCTTTTTATGTTTACATGGACTGTTTTAGCAGCCTCTAGGTATGTTGATGAAGAAGTTTACTCAAACACACGTGTTTGTAGACGTTAAGAATCTTTTATTCATTATATTAAGAATCTTTTATGTTTACATGGATTGTTTTAACAGCCTCTAGGTATTATCTATGTTGATGAAGAAGTTTACTCAAACACACGTGTTTGTAGACATTTTCTTGTTATTTACTCATGTATTTATGCATGCCATTTGAGTTTTAATAGTAACTTCTAATCCATATCCAGACAGGTTTTAGCATGGAGGAGATTTTGCGCAAATATATTAGGTATGTATTGAATGAGAAACCATGGAGTGCAGATTTGGTTGCCAGCTTAATCCAGCTCAGGAAAGCGTCTATGCTGGATGATTCCCAGGTTGCTGAAATTTTAAATGAAATCTCAAGAAGGATTGTGCGAGAAAAAGGTAACTTTCAGCATGGCTGCTTCTCTTACTTGTAATATCCTAAGATAGACCATTGTCTTCTGTCCAATATAATGTGATCTAATGATTATATGCAGTGCGATATTCCATTCTTTGGTCTGTTAACTTTGAATGATCCACATAGTTGGTGATTTTGATAGGGGTGCTTTCTTTCTTGGAACTTTTTATATTAACCAGAATATGACATTCCTAATTGTGTAGAAGTCATCCAATAAATCAGGTCTTGAAATTGATTTGTGGTAAGACAGGTTTCTTAGCATAAATGTCTTGGTTTAGGGTTCAAGGGCTCTGTCCTTTGCTGTCATGTCTTTCTTAAATCTACCTTCCGCACTCTGAAATTTAAATGATCCATTTGAGAATTTTGGGTCTGATGCTGATAAATTGTCTTTACTTTTCAGGCCCAGTTGTCATGGACATGTCAGGGTTTACAGAAAAGGGATTTAAGAGAAAACTCGCCGTGCAAGGCCTTTTTGGGAAGGTTTTATATCTATCTGAGGTATGTTGTTGAACAGACGATGTTAATTCCTTCCCGATACATCCTTTCTGTCGGATTTGGCTGTGTTTGTTAATTTCTTTGATGTATGTTTTATTTGATTTGCCATTAGAAAAATCCACCTATTTGATGAACTAGTAACAGTTTTATTGTTACTTATCACAGTTGAATAGCTTGCAAAGTATTATGGGTTGTGTAATGGTGTCAATTTAATTGTCTCTGAAAGGTTTTAGAACGAGGATTAGTTTATATACTTAGAGCTAATATTTGGATGTTAGCAAGCACATAGCATTCTCCTAGAGCATTGGTAACAAGCTTTTACCAATTCATTAATTCTAGAAGCTGATCTTAACCTTCTAAGCTACCATTTGTTTCTTTGGCTGTTTCAGCATCTGATGGTATTCCACTACAAATGCTGAGCTAAGATATGATTTCTACTTCTTTATGCATTGCATTTAAATTGATTGTGCTTTTGTTGAAATTTTGGGACAGTTGCCAGAATTCTGTTCAAGGGATAGCTCCTTAATTGTCAAGGAAATCTTTGGGGTTACAGAGTAAGACTTATCCATTTAACTTTCATTTTACATTTAATTCTCATAAGAATGATGGAAAAGAGTTGAAGTACTAGCAAAGCTCTGTTTCATATCGCTTTCTCTCTCTTACCTTCATAGTGTAGTCCAAACAAAAATTTGGGATCAATTCTAACCAGTATGATATACTTATTCTCTCTCATTCTCTTTTCAGCGAGGATGCAGACAAACTCCGGTTACACACTTTCTCTGAAGCTGGGGATATGGATTCACTGGAGAAGATGGTTGATGGTTCAGGTTCAGATTCAGAAGATTCCAGTGAGGATTCATCTGATGCTGCTTGATTCCATAATGCCATTATAACCTCAATAAGTTCAGAGTAGAGTTTAAGGGTATCTTATCAGGATTCATCCCTACTGGAAACTTACCCACAGTAGATGTTCATAAGCAAATTTATTCCGGCATTTCTGAAAATTCTAAAAATTTTTGATGAGTTCCTCTGGTAAGTGGTAGTTCAATTTTTATACAGTTCAAATGAACTTCAAACTTGTGTCTAATGATACTTTTGTATCTTAGCATTGCTAAAGGTGTACTTATAATATATATTTGGTGTAATTTGATTACATCTGATCTTACAAGTAGCATTTTCTTTGGTATTCAGTAATTGACAGCAAGTCATATCTATTTATCCATGTGTTCTTTCAGCTAAATGCAATGTTTCTCTCTCTTCACCGGCAAATCAAACCTTTCTTTTTTCTCTTGTACAAATCCCCGGCATTTTGTAGTTACATTGAATTCCGATCAATTTGGAAAAATTGGGAAGCAAGGAAATCTTTATTAGTACTTCTTTAGTAAGAGTCTCTGAGTGGCTACATATTTGAGGCCATAAAAAATCTGCAGTCAATTCCCAACTGCATTTTAGCATTTGAAGCAGAAAGGGTTGGCTGAAAAAAACGACTTCGTATTAGAATTTACTGGACTAGTTATTTAGGTTAGAGTTTAGATATCTCAGTTACCAACTAGCCAACTACCAGACTTAACAGAAATGAGCAACCGCCCCAATTAAAAACAAAAACAAAACAAGGTCAAGTTTATTGGGCGGACAGAACAAAGCTCCCACCGAAAAGCAACGGCCTCCTGACTCCTGAGAAACCAAAATTTTTGGGTTCTCAACACATTAAACATTGGCTCAGCTTTTGCCAGTTTGGTCTTGCAAGAGTGAAAATGTCGGTATCAATGTCGAAACCTTCATTCTCAGCTTCAATTCCCATCCCAAAACCTCCTAAACTATCATGGTCATATTCACAGTTGAAAATCCGATGTGAATCTTTGGATTCAGCATCTAAGGTTGATTCTCAAATACCACAAGCGACTTCATTATCGGTAGCCGGGAAGCTGATGGAGTCCGACGCCAAAAATGGGCCATACCCAGGCGGGATGTCGAAGATGGGGCCCTTTACCGGCAGAGATCCTAACGTGAAGAAGCCGGAGTGGCTTAGGCAGAAGGCTCCCCAAGGGCAGAGGTTTGATGAGGTTAAACAATCTCTCTCTCACTTGAAGCTCAATACTGTTTGTGAGGAAGCACAGTGCCCCAATATTGGAGAGGTATTTCTCTGATCTTTTTTCCCCCTCTTTTTAACTTATTTTCTTTGCAAGTAATTGAAGATGTATTGTTAATTGTGAAGTAATTAACTTTGCAAAACAGTGTTGGAATGGAGGTGGGGATGGCATTGCAACTGCAACAATAATGGTGCTTGGGGACACTTGCACACGTGGTTGTCGATTTTGTGCAGTTAAAACCAGTATGAACCCAGCACCACCTGACCCTATGGAACCTGAAAATACAGCTAAGGCCATTGCGAGTTGGGGGTAGGCTTTTCCTTGTCTTATGTAGCTCTCATGGATTTAAAAAATGATTATGCTTCAGACAATTTTACGTACCCAATGTTAAGTTTTTTCATAATTTATGATTGTGTGTTGTTATATCTGCAGTGTGGATTATATTGTATTGACTAGTGTAGATCGTGACGATTTACCTGATGGTGGAAGTGGACATTTTGCTCAGACAGTCCAAGCAATGAAGGTTGTATATCTATGGTGCTATGACATTTAGCTGCTTTCTTGTTATTAGGTCTTTCATGCACATTTTGAAGATATTGAATGGTAAATTGAATTTTTGATGGGTTTGTATATGACTATGTGCAGAAACTGAAGCCAGAGATCATGGTTGAGTGTTTAACTTCTGATTTCCGAGGTGATTTGGAAGCTGTAGACACTCTAGTACACTCAGGATTAGATGTCTTTGCTCACAACATTGAAACTGTGAAACGGCTCCAAAGAATAGTCAGGGATCCTCGGGCTGGGTAAGTTGTGCACTCATTTATGATGGTTGGGCAGCATCATCTCACTTCGATCATGTAGAAGTTAGTGTTAAGGCATGGAAATGGTGACATCAGACACCAAAACATTTAAATAAGCTAGTTCACCTGCTATTTTGTTTCGCTTGAAGCTTCTGGCTGGAAAAAAGAAACTAAGTTTTTTGAAAAAAAAAAAATACTGTTTGATACTTGTGTGGGTTCTTCAGTTTTCCTGGTAGTCTCAAGCACTTGTAGATCTTTTGTACCAACCACGGCCCACTTCTGGAGTAAGACAGCTAATATTGAACTAGATTTAGATGTCATTTGCATTTAGAAACTTGGAGTCAATTTGGTCAGGGAGGCTGATGTTTACGATTAAACTCTCTGTTGTGGTAGGTATTCTACACTGGGAGATATGATCAATCTTTTTGTTTATGGGGAAAATACTCCAGGCAAGCATTGTGCTTGTCTTACGACAATTGTTGTGGAAAGTATTCTATATTTTAATGTAGTTTCAATCATTTAATGTATTGGAACAGTACTTAACCCATGAACTTGGTTTGATGCAACTTAGATGCTAGCCAGGCAGGATTATTTGTTACATGTCAGCTTATCTGACATAAGTACTTCCTAACTAGCATTTTTTGGGTTGCATAAGGCGGATGCTTTATTTTTTGTCTGCTTTCCTCCTTTTTTTCCTGAAAATTTCCTTGGCTTACTAAGTTATGGAACTATTTCTTAAATTACTTGTTTAGTTATGTATTGAGGGAATATAGTGGCTTTTAAAGTATTTGGAGGATGATATTTATCAGATTTCTTGGAACTGATTTTTGTGTGCTTGTACTAGCTGGTTAAGAGTCTACTTTGTTTCCCTTTGCAGTTATGAGCAGAGCTTATCAGTTTTAAGACATGCAAAGCTCAGTAAAGAAGGAATGATAACAAAATCTTCTATAATGCTCGGCCTTGGAGAAACTGATGATGAGATAAAGGAAACCCTAGCTGATTTAAGGGCCATCGATGTCGATATTCTCACACTTGGACAATATTTACAGGTAAAGTTTATATGGAAAGATATCTAGCATAAGAACATGCCTAATCATGGGGACTTTGGATGTAGGAAAGATGAATCTAGTTTGTTGAATTCTGCCTATATTGGACCATAATTTTGGGTGATCTGGTAGTATTTCCCCATGATTAGTTGTTTAAAAGTTTTCATGTTGGGTAAAAATGTTCACAATTAGTGGCTCCTGCTTTTGTTCGAGTTAAGTCAATTGATGTTCCTCTACCGGCTCAAGTTGCCTTGTGATTTAATTATCCTTCAGCATCATGATGTTGCAAAATGCTATTAAGCTTACCACTGCTCCTGCATTGACCATTTTGCTTTCCTTAGTCAATGTCCATAATAGCTCAAGAAGTCACCTTATTAGCTATCAATTACTGGCTACTGGATAATCATTACTACAAATTATCTGAGAGGAAAAGTTAGTATTAATTTAAATTCACTCATCTTTCTGCAGCCTACACCACTCCATCTGACCGTAAAAGAATATGTTACGCCTGAAAAGTTTGATTTCTGGAAGGAATATGGGGAGTCAATTGGATTTCGATATGTAGCCAGCGGGCCCCTGGTAAGTTTTTTGTGATTCATTTCTTCGATGACTGTAGTAGCACAAATATCCACCAATGAAAGAACATTGAAAGGCAGTTGTAGCCTAAACTCAGTGTTGTAAGAAAACGAATCCGGTTTCCCTCAAGAATGAAGAGTCTGCAATCGTACATCAGTTCTGGAGACATTGTTTCTATTTAAGGCCTGTTTTGCTATACTGCAAATACATAAAGAGACTCTTACATGCACTTCGTTATTGCAGGTTCGATCCTCATATAGAGCAGGAGAGCTCTTTGTTAAGACCATGGTGAAAGAAATGGCCAAACAAACTGCTGCTTCATCCAGTTGAGCTTCTTTAGGCCTTTGATTCTGAACTTCCCATGTTCTGGCTAACTATGCTGATATATGATGAGCATCAAGAGTGATTGGTGGCGCAGAATTCAGTTGTTCAAAACTGTGTAGGGCTATTGTTACATATATATTCAATTTTTTTCTTAAGTATTTTTTTTTTATACAACGAGCCTATTTGTTTCATACATTTTTTTTTGTTATAATAAATTATTATTGAGAACTTGAAATTTGCATCTCTGCCCCCAACGGCCTACAAATAACAATGTTTATGTACTTGCATATAAAAATTGCAAAAAGGGATTGAGGAGTAAAAGCAAGAAATATAGGATACGTGACCCAAATGGAAAGAAGCCAAGTTACGCATACGTTGATGGTTGACCATTCTATGATCCAAAACATCAAACATCTTTTAATTAGTAGATGCCGTGGGTTGATAAAATATATACTGTATTTATTGCTCTTAAGTCTGAACTCTGGTTGATAAAATTCCATTTGAGTACCAAATTTAGGGTATTAAGAGTTAATCACATGCACGATTGGCCTAAAATTAAAGAGCCTAATCACATGCATAGCAAGCCCTTGATTTTAGTCAAAGTTTATCATGGGCATTGGGCATCAATTTCTCCAAGCTAGTAGCTGAAAAATTAATGAAACTGTAATTGAAAAAAAAAATTAAACATCCTACCTAGCTACAAAAATTACATTATTAAGCTAAACCAAAAAAAAAAAGATAAATGGTGGTGGGTATTCGTTTTCCTTGTAAAAAAGAAAGGAATATCCTTTTGGTGTAGGTGACGCCTTCACCCAAAAAAAAAGAATAAATAAAATAAATACATGCCCCTGCATATTTATATATTCGTATTCTACTTTGCATATTTACATTTGCATCCATTAAAAACATTACCTTCACGACAAGATACCATTAATCTTCTTCCTTAAATCTTACTAATTTTATTCAATTATATATTATTACTACGTAAATAAATATAATAATAAAAAAACACTACTACAGTAAAACTTTCATAAATTAATACTCTATAAATTAATAACCTCTTTAAAATAATATTTTACTCCGGTCCCGACTTGGACCAGTTATAAAAATTAGTAATTTCGATAAATTAATAAGAGAATAATTTTTATAAAAAACCCTTATATATCTATATAGTCCCATCAATATTATAAATTAATAATTCTATAAAACTTACATATATATCTAAGACAATTTAGTAAAATATGAATCTATTGTTGTTTGTATTTTCATGAAATTTAAATCTGATTGGATTTAAACACTATTCTTCCCCTTGCACTTAAAAGTTCCGATGTTGTCTTCTCGAACTGCAACAAAAAATTATGAAGAGTTGTAAACTTGTAGTCAATGGTTTAAATACTTAAAACAATGAATACATATTTATGTATATCAGTTATATTTATTTATATAATCAAATTTATATTATGAAATAAAAAAACTCTTTAAATTAATATTTTATTAATTTATCGATTAATTAATAACTCTCTAAATTAATAAATTTCTATGGTCCCAACATTATTAATTTATAGAAGTTTTACTCTATATATATATCTATACTATATATAAAAGTACGAATAAGGGGAAACTTTATATTTTCCGATTGTACCCTTATTTTTAAAACATATTTCCAATTGTATCCTTTTTTTTAAAACATATTTCTTAATTGCCATTACTAAATAATATTTTTAATTATTTCATTATTTTTTTAATCATAAATTATTCCATTATATGAATTTAATATTTTACTCTTAATTTCAATTTTTAAATGTCAATAAAAAGATTAAACTAACACTAAGACTAACACGTACAATACTATTATTAGTGAAGTTCCATCTCTTCGTTATATAATGTTTTGCGGCATTCACTTTGTTCAATTGGAAATTGTTGAGTTAGAAGAGTAGGTGATATTATGATTTTGATTATCAAAATTCCATAGTGTGTTACCAAAATTTCATAGAGTGGTTACCAAAATTTCATAGGATCAGGTTATTAAAATTTCTTAGGTTGGTTATTGAAATTTCATAGGGTGGTTAATTATCACAATTTTATAAAAAGGTTATCAAAAAAAATTCAAAATGTCATAGCGAGGTTATACGAAAATTTCATAGTGTGGTTAACAAAATTTTATTAGAAGGTTACTAATACTTCATCGGGAGGTTATCAAAATTTGATAGTGTGGTTATCAAAATTTCATATGAAGGTTATAAAAGTCTCAATTCATAAGGAGTACCAAAATTTGATAGAAGGTTATCAAATCTCATAGAGTGATTATCGAAATTTCATAAAAATAGGATTATCAAAATTTATATGAAGATTATCAAAATTTCATAGTGTTGTTATCAAAATTTCAAAGCGAGGTTATCAAAATTACATAATGTGATTATCAAAATTTCATAGAGGGGTCAACAAAATTTTATAAAGATGTTATCAAAATTTCATAAAGAGATTATCAAATTTTCAAAATGTGATTACAAAAATTTCATAGTGGTAGTTTTGGGGAGGTTATCAAAATTTCATAGTATGATTACCAAATTAGGAAGATTATTAAACTTTTATGATGGGGTAATCAAAATTTCAGGGAGGATACCAAAATTGAGGGAGGATATCGAAATTCAATGAGGATAACAAAATTTCATATGAAGGTTATCAAATTTTCATAGTGTAGTTTTCAAAATTTCATAAGAGGGTTATCAAAATTTAATAGTAGATCAAAAATTCATAATGAGGTAATCAAAAAATCATAGGAAGCTTATCAAAATTTGTAGTTATCAAGATTTCATAAGAAAGTTATCAAAATTTTATAGGGAGGTTTATTAAAATTTTATAGGAAGATTTATCAAAATTTCATAGCGAGGTTATCACAATTTCATAGTGTGATTATCAAAACTTGAAAGTGTGATTACTAACTATTCATACGGAGGTTTTTAAATTTTTATAAAGTGGTTATCAATATATCATATGGAGGTTGTCAACATCTCATAGTGTTGGTTATCAAAATTTCATATTGAGGTATTCAAAATTCCTTAGGAAGGTTAACAAAATTTCATAAGAAAGTTAAAAAAATTATAAAAAGATTCTTGAAATTTCATAGTATCGTTAAAATTTCATAGGAAGATTATCAAAATTTCATAATGGGATCATAAAAAATAGTGTAATCAGGTGCGGATCTTGACACATGAGATTAGGGGGGGGGGGGAATACAACATAATTTTAGGGGGGGGCAATTTAAAATTTTTCCATAAATTATATGTAAATATATATGTATTCTTTTGGCAGGAATGTAAATGTATATGTACAATAAGGAAAATTTTAAAATTTGGAGTGGATGCCCCCCAACTATTGTCTATGGTCCGTCCCTGGGTATAATTATCATAATTTAATAAAGAGATTATCATAATTACATATGAATATTTTATTTAAATACGTTGCACCACGTGTAACGCATGTGATACCTAATACTAGTAAAATATAAAAGTATAAAGGACAAGGTTAGTCCTAAATTTTTTAATTTCCGAGCCTAATTTCAATTTCCAAGATTGGTGGAAATATAGCCAACCGAACCGATTAGCAACACGACCCAACGAACCGTCATTCCACGCAGGCCTCTCTCGCACGACTCCACTTATAATCCCACATGGGCTTGGCCCGAAGTTCCAACCCAAACCTCATCATCTTTAATATTTTATTTTCGATATAATCCTAATCTTCTTATCTAAGCTAATCAATCCACTTTTTTTTATTTCTTTTTTGTTTGCCAACTGCTAACAATAACAAAAAACAAAAACGGAATTCCACAAAAGGAAACTGGATATAGTACTAACATTAAATTAATTATTTTTTTTACGTAAGAGAAAGAGAAAGAGAAAGAGAAAGAGAAAAAGAAAAAGAAAATATTATAGCAGAAGTAATTGTTAAAATTGACACTGTTCTCTATAACATAGCTTTCGGTGTTGGTGCTTTTGGGTATTCTCTTCTTCAATTCAATCTTCATTATTATCAATTCCTTCCCTTCTTTTCCCTTCCCCTTCACATTTCCCTTCAATTACCTACTTCTTTTTGGCCTTTTCGCTTCTTCTTTTCTTTCCCTTTTCCTCTCACTGGGAATGCCTTTCGGTAGGTTATTCATTCCTTGTCTCTTTTCTTTAATTATTTTTCTGGATTCTAATTCTTGTAATTTTTCCTTGTTTCTTTTTCTTTTTTGTTCATCATTGAATTTGCCTGTTTCTCTTAGAATGATTTTATATATTTTTTAAAATAATAAATGTAAAATTTACTAGAACTAGAATTGTCCTTTACCTGTTGTTTCCTTCTTTTAAATTACAATATTCCTTCCCTGGAAGGTTGGTTGGTGGAGTTTTTTGGTTTTGGGAAATTTAGTCTTATTCTCCATTTAATCAATCACTGTGAAATGAATAATCTGCAACAATTAAACTGTATTGCTTTGATTTTATTTGATTGATTCTACCACAGAAATTATCATAAATAATCTCACCAACTTTAATGTATTCATTTTGTTTAAAGTCAAATTCAGTCCTTAATCTGACAACTAAGGGCCATCATAGTATGTTTTGTTCCCCTTTTCTAACTTTGGATAACTGTTGTTTGGAGCTTTTCTATATATGTTATATGTATTGCATTGATATTATACTGTTATTGTCAATCGATTAAATGCTTGATGTTAGGCTTCTTACTCAGTATTAAATTGTGGAGCCTTTGCACCGGATATTTTGTTTCTTTGCTACTACTCAAATGTGGTTGCTATCATAATACTTGGCTTGCTTCTTTGACTTGGTAGGAAATTTATGGGCTGAGTTAGGCATTTCATGGGAGTGATAGAAGATATTGAACCACCCTTGAAACGTGTGAAAGGGCCTTTGGAAGAATCAAAGAGCTTGCCAGAGGATCATTCTATTGCAGAACCTGTTTCTTGCTCTTTGGGAGACCAGATGGCTAGGCCTCTAAACTCCCAAGGGGACGAGGAAACAATAGGTTCGGAAGGTGTTATAAAAAAGGCAGAATTTATCAAAATTATTACTAGGGCGTTGTACTCACTCGGTTATGACAAAAGTGGTGCTTTACTAGAGGAAGAATCGGGGATACCGCTGCATACTTCAGCGGTTAATCTGTTTATGCAGCAAGTGACAGATGGAAAATGGGATGATAGTGTGGCCACATTGCAACTTATTGGTGTCTCAGATGAAGCAATTGTGAAATCAGCTTCTTTTTTGATATTGGAGCAAAAGTTCCTTGAACTTCTGAAGATGGAAAAAGTCACTGCTGCATTGGATACACTAAGGAATGAAATTGCGCCTCTTCGTATCAATCTGAACCGCGTTCATGAGCTTGCCGCCTGTGTCATCTCTCCTTTACAATATGTAAAACTTGGGGTTTCAGGTAAAGAAACTGAGGGGACAAAGTCAAGGTCAAAGATTCTAGAAAAACTACAAAAGTTGCTTCCTGCTGCAGTCATGATTCCTGAAAAAAGGTTAGAACATCTCGTTGAAAGGGCTCTTGATGTTCAACGAGGGGCTTGCATGTTCCATAATACCTCGGATAGTGTTCTCTCTTTGTACTCAGATCACCAGTGTGAAAAAAATCAGATTCCTTCCCAGACATTGCAGGTCAGTGCTTTCTCAAGTTGATGGTAGTTATGATTTGCTGCCTCTGAAGTCCTTATAGCTCCGCTTTCTCTTATCAATAATGAATTTGACTTCATCTTTTGGGTCTAGGTTGTAATATATTCTGCCTTTATTTGTTTTCAGCAAAATTCTAGCATTTTGAAATGGTCGTTTGTGTTGGTGTTTCAAATTTCGTTGCTTTTGTAAAACATCATATTGTCTTCTATAATATGTACTCCCTCAGTCCCTAATTAGATGTCCACTCTTGGTCAATTAACACTAAACTTTGACCATTGTTTATAAAAAAAATATGTAAAATTTAATTTTAAAAAAATATGTACTAAAAAGTTTGTAATTCAAAATTTATAAGTGTTATTTTTTTTAAAAAAAAAATTGCTTTATATATTTTTTATAGACAATGGTCAAAGTTTAGCTTTGTTGACCAAGAGTGGACATGTAATTGGGGATGGAGGGAGTACTTTGTATTTCATTTTCATTAGCTAACATGCGTGAAACTTTTTTGTTTATATAAATGAAACAGATGCTACAAGCACACAATGATGAAGTTTGGTTTTTGCAATTCTCACACAATGGCAAATATTTGGCCTCATCATCGAAGGATCAGTCAGCTATTATATGGGAGGTATGCTCTTTTTTCTTTTTAAAGATTCTCTGCTTTGATCTTGTTTGTCCTATTTCTAGGTGTTCTTATGTTTTAGCTAACTAATCAGCACTCACTTGTGGGATTGGCCTTGTGTGCCCCTTTGCTCCCTCTTTGTCAGAATTTTTATTGTTCTAGGGTAGAAAAGAAACATGGATAAGATCAAATGATACGAGGTAGTGTTTGCTGTATTGGTTAACTTTTTATGATTCTGTGACAATTAATAATTTATGACTGAACAATATTGCATGCACAGATCCTTGTGCAGTGACCTCTATGGTCCTGGTGTATTTGGATTAGAAATAATTAGCTGAATAATTTCTTTTGACTATTGACTTGTAAATATTTATGTGCTTTTTTTCATCAACGCTGTTACGGTCTCACCGTGCCTACCTGTTGCTAAGGTTTGAGCCACCAGCCTTGATCCCAAAACCAAGGAGTGCAGTGGGTAAAAGATAGAGCTAGGCTCTCTTAAGCACATTTGAGGAAATCACTGCTCTGAAATTATTATATTGATATTGGACGGGTTCAAACTTGACATGCAACAGTTAGCATATGTTATGCTGCTGTTAATAATGAATGCAACTTTAAACCGTCCTCTTTTGATATACCTTTTTTTTATTTATATTTGATTTTTTTAGGTTAAAGAAAATGGTCAAGCATCATTGAAGCATGCCCTATACGGTCATCAGAAACCAGTATTTACTGTTTCATGGAGTCCAGATGATAGCCAACTCCTTACTTGTGGACAGGAGGAGGTTATCAGGCGTTGGGATGCCAATTCCGGAGAATGTCTCCATGTTTATGAAAAATCTGGTATTGGTTTGATTTCTTGTGGATGGTTTCCTGATGGTAAAGGGATATTTGCTGGGATGACTGACAGGAGCATCTGCCTCTGGGATTTGGATGGAAGAGATCTGGAATGCTGGAAAGGACAGAGAACACTTAGAATCTCAGATGTGGCTATAACTGATGATGGTAAGAGGATAATAAGCATATGCAGAGAATCTGCTATACTATTGCTTGACAGGGAAGCAAAATTTGAGAGACTGATTGAAGAGGCGGACATGATTACTTCATTCTCATTATCAGAAGACAATAAGTTCTTACTGGTCAATCTCATAAACCAAGAGATCCATCTCTGGAACATAGAAGGTGATCCTAAGCTCGTGTCAAAATACAAAGGTCACAAGCGTACCCGATTTGTAATTAGATCTTGTTTTGGTGGATTTGGGCAAACTTTTATTGCCAGTGGTAGCGAGGATTCACAGGTACTGTTTCTTAATGTCATCAAAACACAATTTGATAACAACCTATTTTAAGATGAATATATATATGAATATAATAGATGTCACTATTTTTTGATTGTTGCTCTTTGCAAAATTTGTTTTCTATATGGTTTCAATAGTAAGTTAACTTTGGTGCACATGCATCTAAAGGGTGAGTTTAGATGTTCAATGACATTCTGCTACTTTGAGTAGGTGTATGTTTTTTGTCTGAAGTGTGAACAGCTGGATGGTCCTAACTATTCACTCTAGTGGTATCAAAATTAACTGTTCCTACTTTGGTCCATTCAGTATTAACTGCTGCAATTCTAGTTGTTAATGCTTTTATGACAGATTAAGTTGTACATATGCATGTTCTGTACCTATCAAGCAGATGTCTTTGCATTAACAGTGAAAATGTACTGTTCCTTATGGCAGGTGTACATATGGAATAGATGCTCAGGCGACCTCCTAGTTGCACTGCCTGGACATTCTGGAGCTGTTAACTGCGTGAGCTGGAATCCGGTGAACCTTCACATGCTGGCTTCTGCTAGTGATGATGGAACAATTCGAATTTGGGGTTTAGATAACTTAAACCTGAAAACTCGAGACCATTGCAATGGTGCCATCCACCACTGTAATGGGAGTAGGTGAAACAATTTGTATCGTGTCAAAAAAATTCCTCAAGTTGACTTGTAACACCGTCATTAACATTTGTGTAAATTCTGCAATCATTTTGCATCTGTTCTTTGGCATTAAAAAGCAGGCAAAAAAGCCAAATGCAATCTGCTATGACACATTCAACTTTGACCTGATCTAGATTATTACTACATTGTTACTTTAGTTTCCATCTTTATTCCTTTTAATTGTTTCTAAAATAGCTGTTGTAAAGACATGAACTTCATAGCATATGATTTGGCATTTCTTTCAGGTTGCTAGTAAATGATAAGGTTTTGCATCGCATCGGTTAAACTTTAGCTAATTTACATTAAAACTCCAGTGGTTTGCCCCATTAACGAGGGCCAATCAAAACTTTTAATTCAGAATGAATTAAACCTTTTTCCTCTATTTGATTAATAGGTTTAGTGATCTTTTTGTTGAGATTATCTGAAGATCTTTTTGGAATTCTTTTGAAGAGGATCAGCCTGAGTCTGACGACTGAACAACAATAGCACCTGCTACTCTTTACAATCAAGCCACATTGATCACATCAACCGGAAATATTAAATGTTAATTTTCTTTTCTTCTGTTCTTATTGTCATCCTTAACACTCTATGTTCTTATCTAAATGACCAATGAATGGTAAGTTTTGGTGTGCTAAATATTCTTCATGAAAAACACACATTGCACAACTTCTGCTCTGCGGGCGGTAAGTCTAGTATAGTAATAATAATCAGATTATAGAAATATTTATAACTAATCATGTTCAAGCTAAAGTCAATTCACTACATATATATATGGGAGTAAAACTCTCAAGAAAACAAGTGCGGAACCCATCTTAATTAAACCAATCAATTGTTGATAAAACTTGTGTTTGTTTTGAGGGTATACCAAATATTAATTCTCCCATATATTATCAACAAGACGAAAGAAAATTTACTCTTTTTGAACAAAATAATATATACCGGTAACAATCACATATCAATATATATTAAAGAATTGCTAGCTATAGTTAATAAATATATGTCAAAAACGACTTAATAATTGAAATTACTTTATCATTATTCAATTGCCACCATAAATAAAAACTTAAAAATCTCTAATAATATCATCATGTAGTCTCTCTATCGAAACAAAAACAAATTTAATTAAAAAAAAAAAAAAAGAAGATGAAGCACCGCCACCATTTAGACTAGCGCTTCGATCCTGTCCGCTCCCTTGGGAATTGGTCTCTCATCTTGTGCACGTGCAGACGCCTTGGCGGAGAAGTCAGCCAAAACAGGGACTGATGTCGTCTCCAGTTGTGATGTCGATGACTCTGCTTTTGACGACTCTGATTTTTTGTTTTTACGATAAGCACAATAGATGCATCCAATAATTGCAAACACAAACAAAACACAAAAGACCCCTACCAAAGCAGTCTTTGAATGCCCATCGCTGGGCAAAGAAAAGAAAGAATTCCCACTTTGATCTCCAGTTAATTGAGAGTACTGAGGCGGAGGCGGAGGCGGAGGCAGTTCCATAGGGTAGTAATTGGAATTAGTTTCTGGTGGAAAGTAGTAATCGGGATTCATCATGGAAGACTTAAATACTATTGTTTCACTGAAAATTAAAACAATGTGATCAATGATACTCATTATAATTCAATAAAAAAAATTAAAGCTAAACTAAAAACATTGTTGATGCCGAAAAAAAAAACTAAAAACATTGTTACGTATACTATCATGCATGCAACAAATTGATTATCATGATACGTATACAATTTACAAAATACATGCAAGAGATTAATTAAGACTTAAATAACGATATATGATTAATTTGTTTTTTCCTTCAAAATTTTCCCTCAAACAAAACAAGCTGCAGCCTAAGTATATGTGATTCCAGACATAATTTTGTATGAAAAAGAGAAGATTTAAAGAAGTTTAGAAAAATTATTATACCTTAAGAACAGCAAAATATTCGAAGCCAAATCTCTCTCTATCGATCCTTGAAAGCTGCTTCCTTTGCTTTTGCTTTTGCGATCCTTCAAAGCTGCTTCCTTTGCTTGTGCTTGTGCTTGTGCTTAATTAATTGTCTCCCATGCACCTCTTATATAGTAAGTATAAAGATGTCGGTAAATTACAATGTCGGTATTTTTTCCTTATGAGAATAGGTAAAAATAATTGATTCCAATATCTTGTAGGATAGTAGGAGGAGAGGAGAGAAGAGAGTCGGCAGAAATTTAAAAAAAAAAAAAAAAATTTCCCTTCCTAATGTAACTAGGCTCGGTAAAAGTAGAAAAATATTAGTCCATGAAGTGGGGGCGAAAAAGTAGCAAATTTATTCTGATGGGAAGTGGCGCTGGAGAAGTGGTCTTGAGATTGGGCCCTTTTATTGAATCCCAGCCCATCTTAAAAGCCCATACAAGTCAGAACCATTAGCTCCAGAAACTTCTTTCCTTTTACAGCCCTTGCATTGTTCGTCCAGTCTTGAACAATCTCACAAGGGATTCCCACAAATATTAACTCTCCTGCATTTCTTCTTTAATTTGTTGCTAAACACTGAAAAGCAGCCAAGTCGTTCGAGAGGAAAGCGGAAGAGACATGGGAAGCCAGCCCGCACAGATTCCGACGAGCTTTGGACACGAGCTTAGGGCTTGCCTTCGTTGCCGTCTCGTCAAAACCTTTGATCAGGTCTGTTTTTCCTGTTTCTGAATTAGGGTTTTCTTTTTTTCGTTTCAAATTTGACGACTTCTGATTTATGGCCTTTAAAAGTTTACAGTTTAGAGAATCAGGATGCGAAAACTGCCCATTCTTTAAATTGGAAGAAGAAAGTGACCGCGTCGCCGAATGCACTACTCCTAATTTTAACGGGTATCTTTCCTTTTTGCCTTCCTCTCTTTTATTTTTTTAGTGAAAAAAAAAAAAAAACTTTATATCAGGTATAGCATTCGAATCTTATCTCTTTGAGCATTGTTTTAAATTTCCTTTTTGCTATTGTTTTTTTTTAGTATAATCTCTGTTATGGACCCTTGTAGAAGTTGGGCTGCTCGTTGGCTGCGAATTGGTATGTTCAAAACTGATTCTTCTGCTTATATCTTTTCAAAGTTTCTGTTTCTTGTTCCTTTTTTGTTGTAATTGGAGAATTGTTCTAGTGATTGTTTCAAAGTTTTAAGCTTTCTCCCAATGTAGAATGGAGGCTAGTGTGATTATACAAATCTGTTGTGAACTTGTGATGCTTTTATGGCGTGAGCTTGATTTTCTCTTGTTTTGCTTTTTATCATATAAAACTGCATAAACCTTGATTGTTGAATTAATTAACTCCCTAGAAATGCTTGGGGAATTTATTAAGGCACCGGAGTTGTGATAATTCAATGATAGTTTGTCATCATAGAATAGTAAGGTTTTTTTTTTGGCGGGGAGGGGGGGGGGGGGGGCATTGGATGATGGATGAGATTTAATGTAAACACTTTTATGCAAAAACCATCATTCCATCCATCATCTAATCTTATCCAATTATATATTAGTCAACTGCTGTCTCCATCTTTTGTTGTTATACCTTATGTATTAGTTTATTATAGTGTTTGGTTCTATTATACTTCTTTCAATCCTTTTCAGGAAGATTTGTCCCTGGTTGCTACACTCTTGCAGTTTCAGAGGCACTTCCTGAGGAATTGCAGGTTTGATTTCTCATCCTGAGTGCAATTAGTGCAATTCCATAATTGGTTTCATTTCTTAGGAATATCTGGTTACCTTTTCCCGGAAGCAAATCTCAAGAGTGATTACAATGGAACACAATATGAGCATGTCGATTGTATGCTTTATTCAAATACCTTTACTATTATAAGTAGTATAATATAATAATATGCAGTTTGTTCTCTCCATAGCTCACATTTTATCCTCAGGGGCATTCTTAGATTTATTTAAAACCTTTGCTCGTCTCAATCTTATTGTTATTTTTAACATGATGGTTGTGGTGCTTCCATTGAGTAAATGAAAATCTTGATGTTGGCTAGGTTTCAGCCTACCAGCTATTCATTTTCTGGTATTCATGATAAAACCAAGAAGAAACTTTCTGTCTATTACTGTTTTTTTTTACCCTCACTATAAAGCAACATATTTAACTGAAGAGTATATCTACATCCTCTTGCCACATTTCTCTATTTGCAACGAAAAAGCAACTTGTCTAAAGTTTCAAGTCATTTTCTTCTGCGGTATATGCATGTGCATTTCCGGCATTTAAACTTGTTTTCCTTCATGCAGCATATATGTGAGGAAGTCCACGTGCAGTATGTGCCACCAAGGCGGGTATGAGAGTCTGGAGAACTGTTTGTAAGGTTCTGCTATTAACACCACAGCTGTTCTCATTTTGTGAGGAGTAAAATATCGTTGTGTCTTGGCTAACAAAGAAGTGTACCGTTTCTGGCTTTAGCAGCTATGTGAAAACTTTAGTTATTTAGAAGAAAGATTTGTATGAACTTCAGTTCTTGGTGTTAAAATAGATTGACCTGTATAAATTACATTTCAGTTATGTTTCAAGAGCATGAAATCTGGGCATGATTTGGGTGTCTAGTGTCTTCCTGCAGACTGCAGCAATTGGGTCCTGGTCTTTAGCGGTCATATTACAAAATTTCTAGAAATTGGAAATCACATGGATGAAATTTTCAGAGCACAACAAATTGGAATTTTAAATTAGTGTGCGATTCATGGATCTCCCATTTCAAAAGTTGGAATTGTAATATAGGCCTAATAGGAACTTGGAAGCTTGACTAAAAAAAAATTTACTCTGGTTTACCGTAATTCAGTGATGATCTTAAGTATTCAGGTCCCTACGTGTTATGACTTATGACTCGATTACAATCAAAAATATATATATATATATATACTAGTAAAGACTAATAATTTATAAAACACAAAAATTAAAATAAAATAAATGGTATATTTTTTATCGAAAATACATGGCATATTTTTTTTCATGATGGATTGATAAATTGTTCTAAAGTGATATATATCTACTTCTTCCGCTTTTTTTTTTCTTATGATGTAGATCTGTCACTTCTTTGATTTCCTCTTCATGGGCTGATATCATAATAAATAAATAAAAGTTACAAAAAAACATACCTAAATTAGTATATATGAGATGGTAGTTATAGTTTGCATGTGTGTTAATAATTTATAAATTATATAAGAAATAAAATAACTAAATATAAAAATAATAAATCACATTAATTTGTAATATATAACATAAAATATATATAATTTAATCTTTATAAATCAATAATATTAAAAGGGTGATTATATGATACACCGGCGGTGTAAATTTTGGACTCCACAAGCAGCTTGTGGAGTTGACACATGTCCCTTTTTTGAATTAATTAAGTTTTAAATATTTCAATCTAGTCCCTAAAGGACACATGTCACCCTTTAGGAGCCGCTTGTGTAATTTTCTGAACTCCACCGCCGGTGTATTGTATAATTTGCCATATTAAAATAATCCAAATGAAATAAGTATAATTATATAATAGATACATATAAATTATGCTTAATAGTCTACAAAAATAAACTTATATCATTATAATTCTTTTCCAACTTTGTTTTTTTGTTGACAGCATCTTTCATTTTCACCAAAGTTATGTCATCATCTTCATCATCAATTGTAAATATAATAAATTGCATATTAATTTGTAATCATAAATCATAAAAAATATATCACATATTTTTTATAAAAAAAATCATAAAAAATAAATTAATAAATATAATAAATCGCATAATAATTTGTAATATAACATAAAAAATGTAATCTTCATCTAATAAAACAACAATCAACATTGGAAAATCTGTGTTCAAGCTTTCAATTGTTTTACCTTCTACTTCTGTCTTTTTTTTTTTGGCATCTACCTTCTACTTCTGTTAGACTACCTCACAAACTATATATATTAGGATATCAAACTATTTTTGCACCATAAAATTGCA
>AWWV01011473.1:0-40585 GCA_001974805.1 Corchorus capsularis
TTTTATTTAAAGTTATTAAAAAAGTTATAAAATTTCATCAAGAAAACGCTTTCAACAAATTCAACAATCTTACATCATTACTTAGTACTTTACATTTTCAACAATCTTACATTCTTACTTAATACTTTGAATTTTTGGTAATTTTAGTAACTTTTTCATCAATAATAAAAGTTACCAATTTTCTTATCGAAGGTTAGTAAAAAAGCAATGTTGTTAACAAATTCAGCAACCTAACCTTACATCCCTAATAATATAAATAATTTTTCATTACTAATGAATGTTACCGATTATCATCTAATGTTATCAACAAATCTGGCAACATTATACAATAATCTTAATAAATACCTTACATTCTTTGTAATTTTAGTTGCTTTTTATCAATAATGAAGTTTACAAATTTTCTTATCTAAGGTTAGTAAAAAACTTTAGAGGTTATTATAAAGACTTATGATGTTATCAACAAATTAAAATAACCTTAAATCCTTAATAACTTAATAACCTATCAACAAAAGTTATATGAGAAAAAAGCTATAAAAATTAGTATTATAAAAAAAAGTTGTATTGCTATTAATAAATTCAGCAACTCTTATTTAATTAAGGTTACTAAAAAAATATTTAGATGTTCTTACAACAATTATGATGCTATCAATTCAATTATCTTACTGTACCAAAAAAAAATTCAATTATCTTACATCTTTAATAACTTTAAAGTTTCATCATTTTTTATTTAATGTTAAAAAATAACTAACATGATTATATATAAAAAAAGGTATTGTACTTACAATTAATTCAATAGCCTTACATTCTTTAAAAAGGTAGTAAAAAAAATGACATCATTACGACTCTTAGTAACTTTCTTGTATAATAAATGTTATCAATCTTGTAATCTTAAATTACTAATAAAGCTATAAAATTTATCAAAATAGCTATAATATGTTCTTCAAACTTAGTAACCTTACATCCTAGATAATCTTAGTAACTCTTTCTAAAAAAGTGCAAGTCACAAATTTGCTTACTTAAAAGTGATTAAAAAAGTTTATGATGTTACAAAATAGATATTAATGCTAACATCATATTTTTAGCGAATGGGTTTATCTAAGGTTGTTGAAAACAAAAAGTATGATGCTATCAACAAATTCAACAACCCTAGATTCGTAATTAATGCCTTACATCTTTAGTGCCCGTTTGACCTAGCTTATTTAACAGATTATCTACTAAAAAAATTCAATTAGGCCAAACAAAAAATCTAGAAGTGCTTTTCAGAAACACTTTTCAGTTGTTTTTGAACTAAAAGCCATAAGCTCAAAATTGAAACTTTTTCTAGAAGGTATTTTTAGAAGCACTTATGCATGTCAGTAGATAAGGTAGGTCAACCGGACCTTAGCAATTTTAGTAGCTTTTCATCAATAATCAAAAATTCTAATTTTCTTATTTAAAGGTTATTCGAAAAAAAAAAACTTTAGAGGTTATTAAAAAGGCTATGATGCTATCAACAAAAATTAAATAATTGAATCCTTAGTAACTTAACTGACCTTTTATTAATAATTATGGTTACTAATTCTCTTATTTAAAATTACTAAAAAAAAGCTATTGAAATTGTTATGATACTATCAAGTGTCAATATTCTTAGTAATTTTAATGGTCTTTTATCAATAATTAAGGTTTCCAATTTTCTTATTTAATTATGATTACTAAAAAAACAATTAGAAGTTATCAAAACAATTATAAGGTTATTAACCTTATATGTTTATTAACTTTGGTAAACTTTCAAAGTAATCATTTTTTTAGGGTTGGAAAAAAAACCCTATAATTATAAAAATAGTCCAATTAGGACTATAAACTAATTGAATAACTTTACATTCTGAGTAATTTTGGTTATCAAATTTCTTATTTATGCATGTTTAATAATAAAAGAAAAAAAAACTTAACTATAGTTTTATTAAGTTCACAAAAGTTACAATGGATAAGATATTATAAGAAAATTTATTGAGCTTAAATTATTTATGCATTGATGGATGGTTAGTTAAAATCCTTATAGATTTAGGATTTTAATTTTATTATTTAATTGTATGTATATATGGAGTAGTATATTCTTTTTTTCTATAATCTTTTACAAAAATATTAAACAGCTGTTATTGTTGTTATTCTCCCAACACAATATCTGGTTTCACCATTTCAGTACCCCAAAACAAACTCACAATCCAACCAGAGACACTAAATTAACGTATATAAAAATATTGACTTGAAAATAGCATTTTCTTAATTACTAATTCATAAGTCCTTTCTTTTTTGCGATCAAGAAATTGTATTAATATACCATATATGCATCTTTGACATGTTGAATCAAACCTGAATTTGATATTTTATTATTACATATGCATATTAATGAATGAAATAAACTGATTTAAGCTAATAGAGCAAAATAAAAGTAGTGAATGAATGATCTATTAAATTTTTCAAAAAAAAAATCAAAACTTTTAGTAATTAATATTTATTATTTCTGTCACTGTTTCAAGAATTACATTATCCCAACAGTCAAGCAGGTCTCACTGCTTAACACCAATCACTATTGAAACTTGAAACTAATTTTCTTCTAAATCCAGAGTTTCACATTAATAGATTTTTAGCTCCTCTTTTTTCATAGGTTATCCCTAACTACCAATTTCTTCCCTCACTCTTCATAGAAATATGATTTTCAATAGAAAAATTATTTTGCCTAGAATTAAAACCATGCACATTAAAATATTAGAAAAAAATTAAATACTTATCAATGTTAATTTAATGCCAAAATATTATGAGAATGAGTGAATCATAACACTCATTGATCAAAATAGTTTTTGGATTATTTATTTATGGGGTTTGCAAAATGGGTTGTCTATATGAAAAGAATTTTTTGTTAATTATTTATCATATTTTAATTTTACTTTATTTATGCAAATAAAATAAGCTTTTGGGATCTGGTAAAAAAATAAAAAAAAACGACCTAAAAAAATATTAAATACTCAACTTCTAGCTTAATTATCTAAGAAAAGATGAAGAAAAAATACATAAAAAGATAAGAAAGAAAATAATTTTACTACTACTAATATAATTATTATTATTATAATAAGAATATAAGAACTTTGATTCTAATAATTAAGATGTTTAACGTGAAAATATAATTGTTATAATGTTAGACTTTTGTACTTGCAAATTAACGTAAAATCAACCTTTTTTTTTAGAAAACGTAAAATTAACCTAATAATAATAGTATTTGCAAGCTTTAATATTTTAGATATTAAGATATTGAAATTAAATAAAAGTTTAAGAAGATATATATTCCCTTTTATATTAAATTGCCTATTAACCATTAAAACTTAAATTTAAAGCTTCATATTAAAAAGGGTATTTTAGATATTTCAGGTCAAAGATTTTGAAGTTTAGGATTATAGATAATAAAGATATATATATATATATATATTCATTTTAAAATTCCCACCCAATAAATGACCTGAAAAGTTTATTTATGATTATCTTTAGCCACAAATTTTGTAAAAAATTTAATATACAGAGTAAACATTAAAAATTAGGATATGATTACGGTGGGATTTTGGTTTGAAAATTAAATCATGTGTGTGATTGTAATTCCTTGATGTTGAATAAATAATTCAATCCATGTGCTTGTAATCTTGAGTCATCGGATGGATGAAAGTGGCTGGTGCAAATTGGAAGGATAAATAGCATGAGCTATAACACGAGCATTGATGATGTGATTAGCATATTCTTGGAATTTTGTGGGGAAGAGGGAAAAAAAAAGAAAATAGAAATATTGGGGAAGTAGATATAGAAGATATATAGAGTAGCTGCTAGAAGGCATGGGAAGGCAATGGTCTCTCCACGTCTCTGAAAAGGCCATATCTCTATTTGCAAATGTATTTTTCGTTCATTTCAAAGGTTGTTCCTTCCAACTTACAAGTTACAAGTTATAACAACGACACATTTTTTCATTTAGCCCTTCTAATTACTTGTACACCCACTCAATATTTCTTAGCTTTTCTTGATCTTGAGTAAAGGGTAAGGGGGAATTTGAGGATTACATGTGTGCATGGTTAAAATTTAATTAATAGGCAGATTCAATTGATAGAACAAAAGGATGAATGAATGATAAGTAATTCATAGTGATAGAGAGACAAAAGTAATCTTAATGGACTTTTAGGCTGTGGCTTCTCGGTTTGGGACCATGATTTTAATAGATTAGAGAGGATATAAAAGTTCTTTAATTTGGGTGTACGAGAAGATATATGGAAGTGGAAAGTAAGCTTTTGGTAAGTTAGGAATTTAGTATATACTATAGTATATACTTTTAAATTATTATTCTTATTAAAGCCTATTGGAGGTCAGGTGCCACATAAGATTTAGGAGAGCTAGATTTATTTATTTGCTTAAATGTCTACTTTTACAAAAATTAAATAATAAATGATTACTATTTGTAAGTTACATTTCATCAGTCATTGAATTATTAAAAATGAGAAAACAAAAATACTTAGTACAAGTTATATTAGCCCGTGCTGGCGCTACGGGCGTTCTTTATTTTAGAGTGGTGCTTGATTAACTGATTTAATAAGGATATTAATATAATCAATTATATAAGGGCTAAGAACATTTTTTTGTTCTAGAGTGGTGCGCGATTGATTAATTGATTGAATTATATAAAATTGCAGTAAAAATGCAATTATTTAAATGGATTAGTTTTAATTATGTTTTTGCATAAATCTTTGTAAACTAACTTTTTAGACATGCAAAATTAAGAAGGTCAAGAACATGGTTTTTTTTTTAAGTAATAGGAAGTGCAAAGAGGTAATAAAATATGCTGCTAATTGGATAATAATACTCACATTGAACAAATGGTGGTTTTAATTCAGAATGAGAAAAATATTGAATGGCCCATGTTGAAAGGATGGAGACGAAGAAGAAAGAGGAAAAAGATATGAAGGTGAAAACAGAGAGGAGTGATGGAAAGCTTTAATTTTTGGCAAACCTGAAGATTGATCAGAACCGAGGTATTGAAATGAAGCAGCAACTGAGTTGGCGAGAGGAAAAAAAAACAACAACGAGAGAAACATTAATTAAAAGTAATTAAGGGTTTAGGGTTTAGAAGCAATTAATTAAAAGCATTAAACATTAATTAAAAACAATTAAGGAAGGGAAATGTGTAGTCACGAAAAGGGTAGAAGGAAAAGGAATGTGGGAAACTCATAAAGGGGTTTTTTAGTCATCCGAAAAGTGTAATTACGAAAAAGGTAGAAGGAAAATGAATATGGGAAACTTATAGAGGGGCTTTTTAGTCACCTGAAAAGTGTGAAAAGACTAAAAATGACCAAAAGGAGACACCCCATTGATCCTCAATTTGGCCTTTTAGTAATTTCCTATGTAGTTAAAAATAATATATAATATATATGTGACTGTAGTTGTTTACCACAAAATTACATTTACATATTATATATATATATATATATATATATGCAATTGAGTTGAGTCACGTTGGACTGTATATAAAGATAAATTTTACAAATGTTAAATAATAATTTGATACTTGTTCATTTTAAGTAAAGTCTCAAATTAGAATATTGTAAATAGAGTTAGAAAAATTTTAGAAAAAAATTGAACTTGGGTTAAAGGAGAGGAGAAAGAATTAAGAATGTTAAGAATAGGGGGAGGTGCCCCGCCCACAGTCCACAGAGGACAAAAATGGTAGGGACGTTGTTGTGGGCACACAGAAAAAACGAGCCTTTTTTTCACCCTTACCTAACCTTTTCTTTAACTCTGTTGGCTACTTTCCTTTCCTGCCTCCGAATCCGACCGCCCCTTCCTTCTTAATTACTACAACTACTTTAGACCCACGAAGCAAGCAAATCAACCGCATGCTTCATTTCATATTTATTGCTCTTAAGTCTTGGCTTATGTTTTATCATTATGTATATGTATATTGTCACAGGACAGACACAGTTTCCGCGTCACGTGTTTTTTTTCCTTTGTCCCAGGAGCTAAAGCTCTATAAATCATTAAAAAATAAACCATTAACTTGAAAGCAGCCGCTAATTGCTTGCTTATATACTTATAATCTCTTTTGATTATTGTTAACATACACCATTCGCACCGTTTTTTGAATAAAAGAATCTCACCTAAAGCAACACTTCATCTACCACACAACCACGTGTCTTTTTTTTGTGTTCCTTTTCTTTAAAAAAAAAAAAAAATTACTACTAGTACTCTACTACTCCTCAAAACAATCTAGTCCAAACCAAGTCCTGTCCTGTTGTCCTGTTACAAAAACCACCACCATTCTTTTCTCTCTTTCCTTACACACAGATTTTCATTAATCCACTCTCTCTATTAAAACTCTGCTGGTTTCGTCCTGCTAATCTAAACCCAAGCCTCGGAATTGGTAGGTTTGCTTTGTTTTTTATATTTTCCTTCTCCGCTGCAGTTTCCATTTTTGGTTTATTTTCTTTCCTCTTTTCATTTACTAGTATTTGATTTAAATTGTGATTGCGATTCATATGTCTTTTTTCTGATCTGATAACTCTTCCGACCGCACCGAACATTACCGCCTTTTCTTCTTACAGCAACCGTAATTGTTTTTCTTCTTTCTTTCTCTTTGTTAGTTTCAGTTTCATTACTTCTCTAAAATTATTAAATGAAATCTGTGTTGTGTTTCTGTAGTGGATCTTGTTATTGGGAAAAAAAATGGTTCCTTTTCCCCCTTCATTTTTAATTTCTGGTTTTAATTTAATCAGCCCAAATGCTTATTTTTCCCTTTTTCAGGGGGAAAAAAAAATCAGTTCTCAGATTTTGAACTGTAGAACTGTTTTTTTCCCCTTCATCCTGTTTTGCAATCTATCTACTTCGATATATTGGCTGTTTGATGATTCTCATATCCTATATGTGATAATGATTGCAGGTATTAGTCGCTAAGTGAGGAAATCAAAGGAAAGCGAAGCCAATGGCAAATATAGATATCGATGGAATCTTGAAAGGGCTCCCCAATGACGGCCGTGTTCCTAAAACCAAGATCGTTTGCACTCTGGGTCCCGCCTCGCGGTCGGTGGAGATGATAGAGAAGCTGCTGAGGGCTGGGATGAATGTTGCTCGCTTCAATTTCTCTCATGGTAGCCATGAGTATCACCAAGAGACCTTGAACAATCTTAGGACCGCTATGCAGAATATTGGGATGCTTTGCGCCGTCATGCTTGATACCAAGGTTCATTTCCTACTATTACTTGCTTTGTTATCTCCATTCCTTTAACAATCTCAAGTTAATGCTATGGGTATCGGTTGGTTTTGCTTAAATGCCAATGGGTTTAGGATTTAGCCGAGGTTTGGGTTGCTTTTATAGGTATGAGTGGGGAAATTTGATTTCTGACTTTAAGCATTATTTATATGAATTTTAAAAAAAATTGAAGATTTTGATTTTGTTTATTGTACAGACTACAGATGTTTTGTTTCTGACCTTCACATTGATGTTGTAGGGGCCTGAGATTCGGACTGGATTCTTGAAGGATGGGAAACCTGTTCAACTTAAGGAAGGCCAGGAAATTACTGTGACCACTGATTATGATATCAAGGGAGATGGGAATATGATTGCCATGAGCTACAAGAAGCTGGCTGTTGATTTGAAGCCAGGAAATACCATCTTGTGTGCTGATGGTACCATTACCTTAACAGTGTTATCATGTGATCCTGCTGCTGGAACTGTTAGATGCCGTTGTGAAAATACGGCCATGATTGGTGAGAGGAAGAATGTCAACCTTCCCGGTATTGTGGTGGATCTTCCAACACTTACTGAGAAGGATAAGGAAGACATCTTAGGATGGGGAGTTCCCAATAGTATTGATATGATTGCTCTTTCATTTGTACGCAAAGGGTCTGATCTTGTTAATGTCCGTAAGGTCCTAGGACCCCATGCAAAGCATATACAATTGATGTCAAAGGTATGTTGATCCTTTTTGTTCTTTTTGCTCTCCAAATTATGATTAAGTATGAGTTATCAGTTTGGTTTCTTTATGCAATATAGTTGTGAATGTTTGGAGGTTTATTTCTGCTGCTGCTATTCTTATTCTAGCAAAGTGGGGGCTTCCATTCTTGTGGAAAACTTACTACTTGATCAGACAGTCTTTGACAGTTGATGTAATTACCATGTGAAATTGTGAATGCATATAGTGTCTGCTTTTTCTCTCTTCTGCATGCCCTGCAACATAATGGAAGAATTATTAGGGCGATGCATACTTGTATATGACATGTAATATTTATTTCTCCTTGATAGTTTGTAATTATGTTCTTATTATATATACCAATTTTCAATTCTTATATGCCAGAAACTCTGAGATTTAGCTGTGAGAATACTTGCATTGTTACTGTTCATCCTCTTGCAGCTACCTTGCCTTACTTTTTGTTTTTGGCCGAGCTACCTTGGCTTACTTACGATGCTAATTTTGACATTGTTTCTTCCTTCCTTTTCTTTGGAATGTTTAATTGTTTCATTGGCTATCTTCTTGCTTGGTTTATTTCTATCTTTAGACTACTGAGTGATATGGCGGTTGTTTCAGGTTGAAAACCAGGAGGGAGTTGTCAACTTTGATGAGATCTTGCGTGAGACTGATGCATTTATGGTTGCCCGTGGTGATCTTGGAATGGAAATTCCGGTGGAGAAGATCTTCTTAGCCCAAAAAATGATGATATACAAGTGTAATCTTGCTGGCAAGCCTGTTGTTACTGCCACTCAAATGCTTGAATCTATGATTAAGTCTCCGCGGCCAACCCGTGCTGAAGCTACTGATGTGGCTAATGCTGTCCTCGATGGCACTGATTGTGTCATGCTTAGTGGTGAGAGTGCTGCTGGATCCTATCCAGAGCTTGCTGTGAAGATCATGGCCCGCATTTGTGTCGAGGCAGAATCCTCCCTTGACTACGGAGCTATCTTTAAAGAAATGATTCGATCAACTCCACTTCCAATGAGCCCATTGGAAAGTCTTGCATCCTCAGCTGTACGAACAGCAAACAAGGCTAAAGCTAAGCTCATCGTTGTCTTAACTCGTGGTGGAACAACAGCCAAGTTGGTCGCCAAGTACAGACCGGCCGTTCCTATCCTATCTGTGGTTGTCCCAGTCCTGACAACTGATTCATTTGATTGGACGTGCAGCGACGAAAGGCCGGCAAGACACAGTCTGATATACAGGGGTTTAATTCCTATACTGGCAGAAGGCTCAGCTAAGGCAACTGATGCAGAATCTACAGAGGTAATCTTGGAAGCTGCATTGAAGTCAGCTACAGAAAAGGGGTTGTGCAAGCCCGGTGATGCGGTTGTTGCCCTTCACCGAATCGGTGCTGCTTCTGTTATTAAGATCTCCATAGTGAAGTGATGTAGATTATGCAGCATTCCGTGATTTGACTTCAAAAGGTGGTTTTAATATTGCTTTCATGATCTTTAATGCTTATGCTAGTTCAACTATAGTAGAGGATTTAGCTATTACAGATGTAATGAGCTATGGTACAGGATTTCAATTTCCTTTTCATCCCCGCTTAATTTCCCTTGTGACTTCGTGCTAGTTAAATATCTGGTGGGTTTCATCATGCGGCCCGGTTATTATGAAAATAACAAGCATGGAAATTATTCCTTGATGAGAGTTTCAAGCCCTTTCGTTTATGTTGTTTCTTTTACTAGGTCTTCGTTCCCTCCAACCCATCTTGTTTTCTAAAATTTCTTAGTTTTCATATATATGAAAAAATTATTATCTTCGATGTATATTAGTTGAAAAATTCCTCAGTTTTAATAGCTTCCGAGACTTTTAAAAATCAATGTTTTAGATTACTAAATAATAAATACTATATTTTAAAATTATGCAATTAAATTCCATCCAATTAAGATTAAATTGTCCAAAAATCGAAGTTGAAGCCAAATTGCCCTAGTAATCAAAAAGGTGAGGGACTAATATATTTTTTTTAGGTTGGTGGGCATCATTGACCCAAGGACTGAGAGTCATATAGGACTGAGAGTCATATAAATTAAAAATGTCACAAAAATTTATTTTATCATGATTTTATGTTATGTGTGATATTTATATTTTAAGAAAATATATAAAAATGTTGTTATACATTTCATATGTATTATTAATTCAAGTATTGAAATTCACAAGCATGAATTGCAATACCAACATCTTAATTTACCGTATGATTACTTTGTATCACTAGTTTTCTTGTTAAAAAAAAAATCAATTGTTTGTCTTCAATTAATCATCTCTCCCTATCAATGCACATCAAAATTCACAAAACTAGAACTTCCCGGCCGCGCTTCGCGTGCGGTTGTTTTATTTTATAAATTCTTTTAAGAAAATTCAGTTAAGTAATCAAATTTTGTTGTGGAATGATAACAAAACAAAGCAATTGAGTAAAATTGAAATTTTGTTGTGGAATGATAACAAAACAAAGCAATTGAGTAAAATTGAAATATGTAAAAGACAAGAGAATAGAGAGACAATAGAATATGGAGAAGAAGAAAATATGAAGAATGGGAGAAATTGTTCTCATTCATTTTATTTCATAACAAAGTAAGTGGCCTATTTATAGGCATATAGATACATCACCATAAATATAAGTGGATGAACTTAGCACATATGTATATATGTATGAATGAACCAAGTCATCAATCTTATCCATGCTTTAATTAGATTCATATACATACACAACATACATGTATATTCGTAATAAATTAATTTATAATTATTTGCTAATTTATTTTATATAGGAAAGAGTATGAATGTGTTTTAATTTTTCCAAACTAAATTAATATATAAATATAATAAACAAAACATTTAGAAAATTAACTATTAACAATTGTCAAGGAAACCAAATGCCAAGTGGCACTCAATGAGAGTCTTGTACATAAAATTACTAGTAGGTTTAATTTGTCTAAATATAACCTGCTTCTCTCAAATTTGACATAAGGGGAAAAATCATTAATAAAATAAAAACAAATTGGAATAATATATGGTGTCTCCTCTGCACTATAAAATCTCCACCATAAACCCATGAGACTATCATTCCTTGCTTGTTTTGGAATTTGAAGAGTGACAATAAGATAGAGTGAAGAAAAACCTTTAAACAAATTGTTTTCTAACAGTGACAAGGAGATGAATTTTTAGAGAGTTTCAAATAATTGATTTATCTATACTTTTTAGTTTTTACTCTTTAGTGAGTTATTTTAATTTGTACCTTTTAACTATGGATTTGTTTCATAAACCTATCCTTATATTATACTAGTAATCGAACACATGCGCATGTGCATGCAAATCCAAAAACTTAATCAAATCCAAAAACTTAATCAATTAAGAACTTGAATATAAATTATTGCACCAAAATCTCTTTGGGAGCCTTCGTGTACGACGTGAGGAAATTGACAAAGTATTGATTAAGCATAAAAGCTTATGGAAAAAGGAAATCAAACGATAAATTTGTGAGAACTGATTGTAAGTCACACTCAGGGTGTTTAAATCATGCAACCCAGATTCAGATCAACTCAAACAAAAGGTTCTTAATAAACTCGTAAAATAATAACAACGGAGTGTTATTAAAGAGACGAGAATTATAAGGATTGATCCAAGGGATCAAAGGCACTGGAAAAGTGAATAGACAAGAGTCTAACACGAGTGAAAAAGATAACAAGTGAACAAGTGTGTTGAGTACAAGCGCTGAGCTTGGTTGAGTTTTGCGCAGGGCAATCGGGTGTCCGGAGAGACTTTCCACGTTGGTGAAGACTTCACTTATATAGCCATGGGGTCGTGGTTTACTCCATGATTTAAGGGATTTTGCCTTCATGACCCATCAATCGCAGCAATTAATTTGTCAACGTGGTTGATTGATTCTTGTCCCAGGGTCAACCTATCAAGCAATTTAATTCCTTGTCTTTAGAGAATCAAAATCACAAATTGACGGTCTTAAATAGTCAACTCTAAAATTGCAACCCTTAAATGCGTGATCCTTGTGATTGATGATCCAGTCGATTCTACTTCATCCCAACATCAAGCTTTACGATTCCACCACCCAAAGATCATTCACCCTAGCATGGTTAGATAGTGCCACTGTATCAAGGTTGAGTGGCATCACCCTGTAATATCCTAGGGTGATCAACATCCTAAGGTTTCATTTAGTTTCTTTTCATGAGCCAAAATTGGGTCAATTTCGTACTTGTGAATTTTAGCAAAGTGTCTTCAATTGCACAACCTACAAAACTTGAGCTCAGGGTGACCAACGCCACTCCTCATTCCTTTGGGTGGTACATCATCACTTCATAGTCCTTGGGGTGGCACGACACCAACAAATTTAGGAAGCATGGCGTCGTTGGCCGTAGATTGGAAACAAAAATATTTGGCTAAGGAAAAACCATGGCGCCATTAACATGGCTATTTTGGCATATGGCGCCATTAATCATTTTCCAATAACATTAATACAATTTTAACTAAAATTAAATTACAAGGAATTTTCCAAGTAATTTTTAGGGTGGTTTGAGTTTTGGGGACATGAGTAAAAGGCTTTTCCAACTCTAAATTGGATTAAGGTGGTCTTAATTTAAACAAATATAAACCACAATTCCTAATTTACCCTAGGTGTAAATTAGGGTACAAACATAAATAATAAAATGAAAAATTATAAAAGAGAATGTTAGAAAAAAGTTGTGTTATATATTTTGTTTGTATTTGAAAGTACATTTTAGGTTTTAAACGGACCACTTACTTCTATTTAACTTGAAAAGTAAAATTGTAACGAAACTTTTATTGGATCTGGGCCTAATATATTAGTGAGGGCTTATCTTAACTTCTGGGGGGCCGAAGTTATCCTTAAGAGGGGCCATACGGATACGAGGTACACGTGGCAATAGTGAGGCTTGTCAAAGAGTGGATCTTATCTTAGAGTTAGAAGATAGAGTGTATATATGAGAAAACCTTGAGTCGCACCCATAAGGCATAAGCATGCCTTGCAGGGCTTCCTAGCTACCGCTATGCCACCTCGCACGGGCGTAGTAAGGTTCAAGCAAGTTTCCTCAACATGGGCCGGCGTATATATTACGAATTCCTTCCTCTTATCGTATTAGGATTTCCTTATTGGAGTTTGATTCTAGCTATTGTATATATATATAAATAAGAGCGTAATCATCAAAGTATTATAAATTATAAATTGCGCAGAAACTATATCATTCCTCACTCTATATATATAATACCCCAAACCGTTTTGAAAAACTTGTTCAGTCAATCTCATTAGGATTTCTCTAGCGTAATTTATTATCTTGACGATATGGAAACTTCTATGATAGGATTTAGGTTTGAGCCAAGTGAGGCAATGCTCCTTGGGTACCTTTACAACAAAGTTGCTGGCAATAAGATGGAGATGGGTAACATGGTTCAGGAATGTGACTTATACGGCCATAAAGAACCTTGGGAAATCTGGGACATGTTCGGTGGTGCAACTCATAACCAAGAAGATGTCTATTTCTTCACCCAGTTGAAGAAAAAGAGTTGCAATGGTTCAAGAATCAACCGCTCGGTGGGCAGCGGCACCTGGAAAGGAGAAGACTCTGGCAAGGAGATCAAAGACCCTCGCTACTCACCAACGCCTTTGGGTTTCAGGAAAAGATTTAGGTACGAAGATGGCAACCCTGAGCAAATCGGAAGGTGGATTTTGCATGAGTACCGTTTGAGTGATTCGTTGATCAAGAATGATATGGATTATGTCCTTTGTCGTTTAAGGAAGAATGAGAGAGGGAACAAAATTTGAAAAAGAACCCTAATCATAGTTTACAATTATGGGTATTTTGTAATTAACAAATTACATGAATTTTTACTTTTAAGCAATTTATTATAATCTTATTCATCGTTTAATTCTATATGTCCTTGTCTCTTGGTTTAACTTGTGATTAATTAAGTTGTGGAAACTTGTTACAACGCTTAAATTTTTTCTTAGACTTTGGTGTTGTCGGATTGTTAAATGAAACTCCAGAAGCCTGCCCTAACTTACATGTGTTCTTTAGGGTGTTTTGGGGTTTGTTTGTGTGAAGCCTTGTGCCTTTCAGATGTATCTGAAGTTTGGGATTTGGGAAGCAAGCAGATTTAGGAGATCCTCTTGAAGTTTCAACTGATATACACTAAAAATTATTCCAAAGAATCAGATAGGCAGAGAATGTAGGTTCCAGTTAAAAGTTATGATTAAAGTTCCCTCTATAAAATATAATTATTAGTAAAGTGAATCTGTTAATTTTTCTATAAGGAACCAAATCTGGGTCATCTTGGATAGGATTGTTGTTCAATTTTTTTTGATAGAAATCGGAAATTTCATTCAAATCATAGAGAAAGATTACAAATATATATGGAGGTAAATACCCTTCCACACTTTCTGCTCTCCCTCACTAAAATCCGACTTTGCCACATTGTGAGCTAAAACATTAGTTTCCCGATTAACAAACTCAAAAGAGATTGAATGAAAAACTGAAGAAAGATCTAACACATCATGGATCAAGTAGGCACCAGACCATAATGAATCATGACCTTTTGCAATCTCCTCAATAACATGCTTACTATCTGACTCAACGATCAAAGATGAATAACCATTCTCCCATGCTATTTCTAGACCAAAAATAATAGCCATACACTCAGCATGCATTACGCTAGCAGCACCATCAACCCTACTAACACCTCCTAGGATCACATCACCATTTGCATTTCTAAGAACCATGCCCAAACCAGTAGAACCTGTTCCACTTTGAAATGTCGCGTCGCAATTCAGCTTTAACATTCCAGGCTCGGGTGGCCTTCATTGCTTCTTCTCCTGTCTTCTCGGTAGCACCTGTTCACCATGGATACTTGACATTCCATCTTCATACTCTTTAACCATGGCTTCTATTTTCCTGATCAGCTGACTGGTAACGAAACACCTACTTTCATGCAAACAAAGATTCCGATTAAACCATAAAAACCATAATCCTACAAGAACCTTTTCGAGACATCCCTTATGTCTAGCAGCAACAACGAGATTCAAACAGAAATCCTCTGCATTTTCATTCGATCGTACAAAGTCTTCCATCCAACCAAGGTATTCACTCCACACCGACTTTGCATAGCAGCAATCGAAGAAAATATGAGCTAAAGTTTCGTTTGTAGCACCACATACACAACATTCATCAATGACCTCCATGTGCCTCAACTTCAATATATTTCGAGCTGGAAGGAAACCATGCGACCATCTCCAGATGAAGAGCTTCACTTTCGGTATTACCCTAGCTGTCCAAATCAACTTCCAGAAAGGATTCCTCAACTTAATATCCGGCACTTCACGATCAATGCTGATTCTAGCAACAAAATAAGCTGAGCGAACAGTAAATAAACCCAACTTCGACGCCATCCATATCAATTTATCATCCATCCTAGTCAAACTCAAATTAATATCCAGTATAGCCTCAACTTCATTTGATGGGAATAGGTTTCTCAAAAGCTCTTCCTTCCAACATCTTTCTACCGGATCAATTAATTCAGCCACGATATTATGATTTAAAATTCCAGGGGCCATTGAGCTAGGTCTTCCAAGCGGCAAAGAGGGAAGCCAAGTATCCTCCATAAAATGGACTGAATTACCATCTCCTATACGCCATCTCGACCCTAGTTCTAATACCGATCTCCCCTCCATGATACTTCTCCAAACAAATGATGGATTGGATCCAAGTTGTGCCTTCAAAAATGAGGTTGCTGGAAAATAACGAGCTTTAAAAACTTTATAGCAAAGAGTTGAAGTGTGATGGATAAAAACGCCATCCTTGTTTGGCCAAGAAGGCTAAATTAAACACTTCAAAGTCCCTAAAACTCATTCCTCCATCAAGTTTTGATGTGCACAAATCCCCCCATCGAACCCAATGAATGCCTTTCCCCTCCCATGACTCCACCAAAATTTGGCCAACATCATATCAAGATCATGTAAAAACTGCTTCGGAAATTTGAAGCAGCTCATAGCATACATAGGTATGGCTTGTGCAACTGTCTGAATCAACACACCCTTGCCTGCAGCCGATAGTAATTTACTCTGTCAATGGTGAATTCGTTTCCAAATTCGATCCTTAATATGCTGGAAGTGGAGTTTTTTCTCACGCCCTACTAAAATGGGAAGCCCTAAATATTTATCACCAGCTAGTAATTTATGAACTCCCAATTTTTGCTTAATCAATTCTCTACTATGCATAGGAGTATCATTGCTAAAATAAATGGCAGACTTATCAATATTCACAAATTGTCCTGATGCCCTTTCATACTGTGTCAACAGATCTAAAATTGCTTCCTCTTCCTATAGAGTTGCCCTTGCAAAAAGTAAACTGTCATCAGTAAAAAGTAAATGAGTAATTCTAGGTGCTGCACGACTCACAGAAACTCCCTGTATAATTCCAGACTCATCCGCATTATTTAGCAAAGCAGAAAGGCCTTCCACACAAAAAAGAAAAAGATATGGAGAAATTGGATCACCCTGGCGAATTCCACGAGATGAAGCAATATTACCACATTGCTGACCATTAATCACTACCGAATAAGAAACAGTACGAACACAAGTCATTATTAATGAATTCAAATTACCAGGAAAACCCATAGTTTTCATAACCATCTCCAGATAATCCCACTTCACTCTATCATAGGCCTTGCTCATATCTAATTTTAGTGCCATATACCCATTCTTACCACACTTCCTGCTCTTCAAATGATGTACAGTCTCATAAGCTACCAAAGCATTATAAAAAATTAATCTCCCAAGAACAAAAGCACTTTGGTTTTCACTTATGATATCTGGCAGAATTTCTTTCAATCTATTAGCAATAACCTTTGAAACCATTTTATACAAAACGTTACAAAGGCTAATCGGTCTAAACTCTGCTGGGACAACAAGCTTCTTCACTTTTGGAATTAATGCAATATTAGTTGTATTAAGATCAGGCCACTAATCACCACCATTTAAGAAACTCAAAATTGCCGCAGTGACATCCCCACCTAATACATCCCAATATTTTTGAAAAAACATGGCTATCATGCCATCAGGTTCCGGCGCTTTCGAAGGACTCATTTGATCCAAAGCTCTTTTAATTTCCGCTGCCTCCCATGGTGCATTCAATATGCTCAAGTGATTTGCATTAAGCCGAGTCTTTATATTATTACAAAATTCTGCAGGAACATTTTGATGAGAAGTAGCAAACAACTTTTCAAAATACTCCACATAGACTCCTTGAACATCATCCGCTTTTTTCATCCATATACCCTGATCGTTCTTGATTCTAATTATGGAATTATCCTGCCGTCGTTGAGATGCAAAGTTATGGAAGAAAGATGTGTTACGATCTCCCTCCCGTAGCCACAAAGTTTTTGCTCTCTGCCGCCAATAGTGACACTTCTCTAACTCTCCAAGCTCAATCAACAATTCTCCCAACCTATTTGAATCTCCCCTTTGAGCATTCAAATGATACCACTCGGCAACCTCCCTTCTTATTTTTTCACTCAACCCTAGAGAACCATATATAAATAATACCTAAAACATATTGACTTTCTAAGATATGACCTTCTTGTGGGCTTGTCTAGGGTTGAATAATCCTAAGTTACCCTTTGGCTGAGTTTGTACCTAGAATATGTCATTTTGTTTAAAATGACTGGGTTTCTAATATACAGAAATTATATGGGCTACTTGTTATAATATGAAGACATATTCGAGGCTTTAGAACATTGTATATGTGTCATCAGTAAACTTTGTCCTACTTACCTTACTCCAACTCCATCTCCTTCTGGTGTGTATTTTTGAGTTCTAGACCTTCTAGATGTTGAGTCTTTATAAGTCTTAAATTTTTTGAAGGTTGAGATTTATGCTTCCTGTAAATTAAAGAAAGAAACCTGAAATGTATGACCTGTTATACAAAATTCACTATTCTTTTGGTAATGCTCTTTTAATCAAGAGACTAGGTTTTTCAATTATAAGTCTCATTGTTTAGCTATGATTTTATTGATTTTTCTCTATTGAAAATGGCTTAAGTGTTTTAAGGAAGATAATTTTTGTTATACCATAGATTAGTATAATGTATTGTGATATCATTTACTTTTGAGCGATAGGCATGCCATGTTATGACTTTAATGGTATGTGTACTCACTGTATTCTCTTATCTTGAAAAACAGGTTATTTCTTCTCGGTTTGGATAAATATGGGAAAGGTGACTGGCGTAGCATCTCCAGGAACTTTGTTGTCACAAGAACACCAACATAAGTGGCAAGTCACGCACAAAAATACTTCATTCGATTGAACTCCATGAACAAAGATAGGAGGCGATTTAGTATCCATGATATTACTGATCAGACCAAAATTATGCATCTTTTTAAGGTCATTTTCCTATGCTTTTTGGGTATTTTATGCTTGATTATGCCTTATATTGGGTATATTTGTGTTTATAGGTGTTGAAGAGAAGAAAAGTGCAAAATTATCAATTTTGTATCTTTTGGAGCCTTTTTGGATGATTTATGACACAAATATTTTCCAAGGACATTTTGGATGAAGAATGGAGCTATCATGTTCGTGATTGAAGAGCTTGAAGAGTCAATTTTATGCTTATCAAAGAATAAAGTTGATTGCTTAAGAGTTTTCAAGGCAAAGGAGCAAAGACGAGTTCAAGGCAAGAAGACATGTCAAGGTGTCGAACCAAGCACTGGAGCACCTGGATGATCAGACGAAACACATGGGACTTCAGACAAGCCATGTGGGCACCCAGCCAGAGTCGGGGCACTCATCCCGCGCACGCACCCAGTACCACAAGCGGCAACCCATGTCACTTCTTCTTGAAACTTCTTCAATACTTTCCAGATTTGGCGACAGTTCTGTAAAACAGCCATAACGTTTGATCCAGAGCTTCGTTTGAGACGTATGAGTAGGCGTTGGAAAGCTAACTCCGAGAGCTAAAACTTTCGTGTTTTGGTCGAAGCCCAGTTCGGACGTTTTCATGGACGAAAATGCCCCTGAAGTCAGCGGACAGAAACTGTCTTGGGCCTGTTTTGCGGGATTGACCAATTTGAGCCCATAAATCCTATTTGGATTAGCTTGAAGACTTGGAGAGAAGCCCAGAACGTCCCTAGGGTTTTTTTAAGCCATCTAGAACTCTAAAATCTACCCTAGGCCGTCCCCTATATATACCCTCTTATCCTAGAACCCTAGCTACACCTTTACACCACACACACCTTAACATTCTTTCTACCTTCTTTTCTCAACCCTTACTCTTGTTATTTGCGATTTGGAGAGGAGGCAGCCGCCCACCTCTAGCTTTGTAAGTCTCTCATGGATTGTTTACAAGTAAACTCTTATACTTCTTTTCCTTAGGTATTTTTTATCAATAAATCTATGGTGAGACTTTTGTTCTTAATAATTTGATTTTTCTATTTGAATATGTTTCTTATCCCTGTACTTCATCTTATGTGTTCATGTTTTGATGGATTTGGTGCGCAACTTATCTTGAGATTTATGAATACTATTGTTAGATTCAAGTTGGCTTGAGTCAAGCCGATGTTGGCCCAAGTGACAATTGTAATTCTAGGAGTCCTAGGTTCAATGGGATTATCAAACCTTGTTGAAATCATTAGGCCGAGATGGAAATTGATGTAGACAAGTTTGGTATTGATTTATCATGCATGTGGATAAGTAAAGCTTAATGCTTGTTCTAGGAAGGGGTGAAACCTAGATCAGAACAATAGAGGTTGATTTTAGCGAGATGCGGATTGATCTTATTAGCATGTTGGAGTGAGCATTACGTCTGATTCCTGTACCAATTATTCAAATGGAATTGTCTAATATATTAAGAGGATTACTTTGTTCTAATGAAAGTTGATGTCTACGTCTTAGGCTATATACCGATTTGGAATGATTTTATGATTCTTAATTGATTGCAATTTAAGTCAAATTCATGCTTTGTGTCTGTGATCCATGATTTACTTGATCAAAATAATTACTTAAAGGAGAAGAAGTATGATTTTTATTCATTGTTTTTCTTAAACTCCTTTCTAGATCTTAAGTTTAGATTTCTTTTATTTTTTTCTAATTTAATTTAGCTATTTTGAAAATCCCTAAAAATCCCTTTTTGGTAAGCTTTTCTTTAGTATAATTTGGCTTTAATTTGCTCCTACATTCTCTGTGGATTCGACCCCTACTTGTCCTAGCTAGTAGTTATTGGTTTGTGGGGATTTATTTTGTAGTTTGTTCAATGACCGATCAATTACCAGTGTTGGCAACGGAGACAATTTTGCACCCCAAGGACCAATTACTGGTCAATCAAATGGTGCTGCAGCTGAAGCTTCCAATGGAAAGTCAGCCAAATAGCCCCTTCAACATCCCGCCGCAGCACCTGGTGTTGGCATGTATGGTGCTCTAGCTATAGGGCAACCAATTGGAGGTCCCCTTGTCTCAGCAGTTGGCACACCGGTGAATCTTCCCACCCAAGCACATATGGCGTATGGAGTCAGAGCTCCTATACCTGGAGCAGTGGTTCCTGGTGCACCGATGAACATGGGTCTTGTAACATACCCAATGCCTCACACATCAGCTCATAGGTAATATGCAATTTAGCCGCCAAATGTACAAAGGACAGAAGACTACTAGTCGCTTGTGCGGGTATTGGGTTACTAGGTTTTCCATTTTAGCCTGAATAAGATTTGCTTATTTGCAAGCACAAGTTGTGTCTGTCATTTGTTTTAATCTAAATAAGCAATAGGGAGAGAATTTTACTTGTATCTGTATAGGCAACAGTTGAATATGTCAAATGTGGCAGAATTATGGGCAGGACAACATTTTGCACCTTTTTTTTTTTTTAGTTTTTCTCTCTTTCGTCTCCATTGCAAACCATTAGCTAGTAGAATTAGTCAATGCTTAGAAATTTTATGGAAAAAGTTGTAAAAAGGAAAATCTTTACATATTTTGCTATTCATGAGCAGCAGTATATCTAAGCACATATACTGTATTAAATATCAATTTATTTTTCAGTTAGTGAGTTACTTAGCAGATAGTCTACTATATAATCAGAACCTCTCTTTCAGGATCATTCATTCAGGGTAGGTTTCTTCGGCTTCAACCGGTTCTTCAATTTGAGATGGCAGTTTGACAGCAGAACATATGGTATTAATTAGATTGTCGCCAGAGGCAAATGTGATGCTGAAGAATGATATCGAATATGCTTTGAAAAGATTTGCATGTTGAAATTGGGCCTAACTTGATCGTACGGAATGGTCCCAAAATTTTGGTCCGAGAGTGTTACTGTCGCTGTAGTAGTCTGATTGCTGCTCAGCTGGTGTAGACTGTGGTGTGGAGTAGGGACCTTCATCTTTTCTATTCTGATATCTGATGATTGTGTTCATATCATGGCTCTCGATTTTACCTTTTCTACTTTAGGGCCAATATGAGAGAATCTATGACTTTTTTACTAGTTAATGATAATGGAGGAAATGTAGGGGGAAAAGGAAGTGAAAAACCAAACAAAAAGCAATCATTTTCAACAAGTTCATCCATTATTATTAACCAGTAGTATCATAATCAATTGTTGTAGTAATCAAGTAGATTTATACCATGTGTAATTCATCAGTATTGACGTACCGCTTTTGAATTTCTACCATGGACCAATATGGTGATGGTGGGGTTTGTTGGTTAAGTTAAGGATTAAAGTTTGACAAACATGAGTGCTCCGCATGTTTCGGATTCTCTTGGTGAGGAGATCAGGCGGAATAGCAAGAAGTACAAACAAACAATACAAACAATGGCGGCGGATCAGGGTGATTTTGATCTCGGTCTCGATCAGGGGGCTTTTGTTGCTGGCATCGCTGGGGATTCTAAACCAGCAGGACAATCTCGGTCCTTTGCCGATATGGTGCGCGGTGGGAAGAAAGATGCTGGTGGTTGGTCAGACTAGGCGAATGATGATATTGAGGGGGTTCTCTCTTATGGCGAGGCTGATTCCGAGGATGATGAGTGTATGGAGGGTGATGCTTTTGGTATTAGTTTTTCCAAAGGGGAAAAGGATACGATGCGACGACCATGGCGCAATGCTTTGATAGTGAAACTTCTGGGCAAACAGTTAGGTTACAATCTTTTATCTTCTAAGATTTAGAAGTTGTGGAATTTGCAAGGTGAATACAAGATAACCGATCTGGAGCATGATTATTTCATTGTTCGTTTCGAGAAGAAGAGTGATTATACTCGAATTTTGGAAGGTGGCCCGTGGATCATTGGTGGACACTATTTGATGGTGAGACAATGGAGGCTGAAGTTTATGCTATGCTCGGATAAAATTGATAAGATTGTGGCATGGATAAGATTCCCTAAAATCCTAGTTGAGTATTTTAATTTCATTGCTTTACAGAAGATGGGGAGTCATTTAGGAAGGGTGATTAAGATTGATACAGTGACATGGGAAGGTTCAAGGGGACGATTTGCTAAGGTGTGTGTAGAGTTGGACCTCACCAAACCACTTCTACCGTTTGTGATTGTCGAAGGAAAATCTGTCAATATGGAGTACGAGGGTTTATCTTTGATTTGTTTTGAGTGCGATATTTTTGGCCACCGCAAGGATGAGTGTTTAAAGCTGCAGTCTTTGGATAAGGAGGATGTTATTCCCAAAAAGGTACCTGAAACACCGATGGAGAAGGAGGAGCAAGGGTTCGGGCCGTGGATGTTAGTGCAACGCCGACGGCGTTTTCCGGCTAAGTCAAAATTCGGTGGGAATAAGGAAGGTGCTGAAGTCACCAAGGAACGTGAAACTCGGAGTAATTCCCGTAATTCGAAAGATCATGTGAACAAGAAATCCGGAGTGACTAAAGCGTTGTTGATTGAGAAGGGGACTGGTAAGAGTAATTCTTGGGAAAATATTGAAAAAGGGTTTGGATGTTTCTTCATCTAATCCTGCCGCCGAGGAAGCTTCCATTTTGGAGAGAAATAAGGAGAGACAAGCTGTATTAAATCTAGGTAAGCATATTACAGGAGAAGCGAATATGGGTTTTATGTTTCAAGCAGTGGGCCTAAATATTGGGTCAAATTATGGGCCTGGCAAAAAAGGTAGTAATAAGGGCGCATTGAATTTTGCTAATGTTAAGAATAAAGGGGTAGTAAGCCCAACTACCACTGTCAATGGCAATCAACAGAAGGGACGTCTCGTAGTAATCCAGGAGGAAGAAAATACTCTTTCTACTTCGACAAGCTCTGAGGATGTCGTTATTGTGGAGGATACAGTGGTGGATTCGATGGCTGATGAGTTGGCAGGCCAACCTTCGACGGAACAAATTGGTAGTTCACCAGAAGATGGCGATGATTGCTCTATGGGTTCAGAAGATGACTTTGATCATCAACCTACTCCTAACATTTCTTTATGAAGCTGATTGTGTGGAATTGTAGGGGTTTGCTATGCGAAGTTTAGTCGTACAGTGAAGGAACTAATTAAGGATTATCGACCGGATATTTTGTGCTTATTAGAAACTAAGGCTGATACAGTTTCGGTGGAAAGAGTGGGTCGGTTTCTCAAATTTTCAAGTTTGATGGAAGTGCCAGCTGATGGGTTTGCAGGTGGTTTGGCTCTGTATTGGAAGGCTGAGCGAGTCAATCTCTCTATCATTGGTTATATGGAGCAATGTATACATACTGAAGTTGAGGTGGACTCGGTTAAGCAATTATTTTCTTTCGCTTATGTGCGACCAAATGGATCATGGAAAGACCGGTTCTGGAGGGAGCTTCGGGTTTTTTCTAATTCTGTGTCTATTCCTTGGTCAGTTATTGGAGACTTTAATGACTTTGCTGCGGCGAATGAGAAGTGGGGTGGTAATAATTCTAGTGATGTCTTTCGCCGCATTGTAAAGTTTCGTGAAAGATGGGATAGTTGTAGTTTAATTGACTTGGATTCTTCAGGTTGTCGTTTTTCTTGGGTTCGAAAGATTGGAGGTCGGATTGTTTTAGAGGAAAAGTTAGATCGGGTCCTATGGAATGTGATGGCCTTATAGCAAAATTCGAAGGCGAAAGCTATTATTCTCCCTCGTCTCTGTTCCGATCATCACCCGATTTTATTAGATACGGATTGTGTGCCGCTTGCTCCGAAAGAAAATAGGCCTTTTCGTTTTGAAGCGGCATGGTTGGTTCATCCGGAATTCAAACATTTATTTGCTACAGCTTGGAATAAGGGTGCAGGCAGTTTGATTTCGGCAATTGAACAGGTTAGTACAGAAGTTAGGGTGTGGAAGGAGGAGGTTTTTGGCAACATTTATAAACGGAAAAGAATTCTTGTGGTAAGAATTAGAGGAATTCAACAGAGCCCTGATTATGGGCGTTCCTCCTTCTTACAAGAGTTGGAACTTTGTTTGCAGCAGGAATTCCATGATGTCTTACGACAGGAAGAGGTTTTGTGGCTACAAAAATCGAGGTTGGATTGGGTGTTGTCAGGTGAATGTAACACAAAATTTTTCCATCTGACAACTTTGATGAGGAGACAACAAAATACTATTGCTAGCTTAAAAGTGGATAATGTATGGGTTAGGGATCAGGAGGCCTTAGGAAGACATGTGGTGGAGTATTTTAATTCTTTCTTTGCTTGGCAACGTTGTGAAAGCTTTGCGCCTGTTTATGATACATACAGTATTGTCCTTAACGACGAAGAGCAGCAGCATTTGTGTCGTGGTATGGTATAGACCTGGAGGAGGTAAAATCTGCACTTTTTTCTATGAAGGGTTTAAAGGTCCGGGCGCGGATGGTATTCAACTAGTATTTTATCAACGTAATTGGGATGTGGTTGGTGGTACTCTTTTGTAGTTTGTACGAACGACTTGGCAGGATAGGAAGGTTGATTTAGCTATCTTGAAAGCACATATGGTTTTAATTCCTAAGATTCTTCGCCCAATTTCCCTGAAGGATTGTCGTCCTATAACGTTGCTCAATACTTCGTATAAAATCCTTTCGAAGGTGATAGTTAGTTGGATGCAACCTCTTCTTCAGAGAATTGTCGGACCGTATCAGAATAGCTTCTTGCCGGGGCGGAGTACTATTGATAATATTTTAATTACCTAGGAAGTGGTGCATTCTCTTATGGGAAGGAAAGGTCATATGGGTGGAATGATTTGCAAGATTGATTTACATAAAGCCTATGACAGTGTTTCTTGGTAGTTCTTAAGAGAAGTATTGACTGTCTTTCGCTTTCCATCGAGTCTCATTGAACTTATTATGTTTTGTGTTTCTCATATGGATATCGAAGTCATTTGGAATGGGGAAAAATTGCCTGCTTTTCGACCTGGAAGGGGTCTTAGACAGGGTGACCTTCTTTCTCCGTTTGTTTATTCTTGTTATGGAGAGATTGCCTCATATGATTCTTGAGAATGTGGAGATGAAACTTTGAAGACCAGTGAAGGTTTCGCGCTCTAGACCTACGGTCTCGCATCTTTTTTTCGCTGATGATTTGATGTTGTTTAATGCAGCGGAGGAAAACCAAATTGCAGTAGTGCGTGATGTGCTATCTAACTTCTCTAAGGCATCGGGTCTTCATGTTAATTTGGATAAGTCGAAGTTGTGGGTTTCACCCAATGTCCCGAGAGTAAAGACACAATGTTTGAGTAGACTATGTGAAATTCCTCTAGCTGCGGAGTTGGGTAGGTATCTGGGAGTGCCTATTATTCATGGGCGTGTCACGAAAAATACTTATAACCATGCAGTTGATAAAGTTATTAATAAGTTGGCTAGTTGGAAGGGCAAAGTGTTAAGCTATACGGGTAGGAAGACATTGATCCAATCAACTCTTAGCTCCATTCTGATCTACACAATGTAATCAGCTTTGCTTCCAGTGTCGGTGGTTGACCGCTTAGATCAATGCAATCAAAATTTCTTGTGGAGTGGTGAGGCTGATAAGTCTGGCGGTCACTTGGTTTCTTGGGAACGGCTTTGTAGGCCGAAAAGAAATGGTGGTTTGGGTTTGAGAAAGGCTAGAGTCTCCTATGTGGCTTTGCTTGCCAAGACTAGTTGGAAATTACAGATGCGAGAACAAAACTTATGTACTGAAATTTTCCAGAAGAAATATTTAAAGGGAAAGCCTTTTATTGAATCTTCGAGCTCAAGAAGATGTTCCTCTACTTGGCGTGGACTGCTTCACACTCGAGATTGCATTAGACGTGGTACTAGATGGTGGATTGGTAATGGAATTGGTACTAGGTTCTGGACAGATTGGTGGGTGTGTCATAAACCTCTTATTGATATGGTTCAAGGAGAGTTGCCACTTTTTGATAGAGAGGTATCTGTTGCGACGTTTCTAGATTAGTTTGGGAACTGGAATTTGGATTCAGTTGTGAATATTCTTCCGCAGTCGGTGATTGAGGAAATTAGAGCTACTCCGCTTTTTCTCTTAGCAGTGGAAAATGATTGATGTGTTTGGGGTTGGGATAAACTCGGGAAATTTTCCTCCAAGAGTGCTTTGATGAATTATGGGGTACAAGATGATTGGAGGGGGAGATGTCTTTGGATTTGGAAGCTACCTGTTCTGGAGAGGATTCGATTTTTTTGCTGGCTTCTTTTCCTGAATAGTCTGAATACGATGGAAATGCTTTACAGGAAGGGAATTGTCTCTAAACCCCTATGTCGACTTTGTTCTAGTGCGGTAGAGTCGGCTGAGCATATTTTCCGTATGTGTCCTTTTGCAGTGGGCATTTGGGAATGTGTTGGTAGAAGGTTTGGGATTGTTTCGGATGAGAGTCTAGATTTTACCGATTGGTTGATGGCTAACGGTTCGAATAAGGTCCAGGTAAGGAATGGTATTTATTGGAATTATTTCTTTCCTGCTTTGTTATGGGGTATGTGGAAAGCTAGGAATGAGTTCATTTTTAACGCGACGGGTCCGGTAGCAGATCAAATTATTTCCTATGCATTCAAGTTAGCTTTGGAAGCTGGACAGGTGTTTTCTCCGAATAAGGTGTTGGCTGGTACTTCGGGCCAAATGATTAAATGGCAACATCCTCCTGCAGGTTGTTTCTTGTTGAATTCGGATGGCTCCCGTCGTCATTCGGATAAACATGCTTCGGCAAGAGGCCTTATTCGTGATGCTGTTGGTAATTAGGTTATTGGTTTTATGGTTAACATTGGAATTACTAGCAGTCTTGAGGCTGAATTGTGGGGTGTTCGACAAGGTTTATTGATTGCTAAAGAGAGAGGTTGTATGCCGTTGATTGTTGAATTGGACGCGGCAGTTGTGGTTAATTTTCTGAAAACATCTATGGAGTGTTTGCATCCTTGTTATACCTTGGTTCGTGACTGTTTGGAGCTTTTGAAGGGTGACTAGATTATGGATATAAGGCATATTTTCAGGGAGGGTAATCGGTGTGCGGATGGTTTGGCAATGTTGGCACATGAGGTTACTTTTGGTGTTACTATCTGTAGTGATACGCCAGAGCAGATTGCACATATGATTGAGGATGACCGGATCAGAATTGGCACTCTGAGACCGTAGTTTTCTGCACTTCTTTTTCTTTCTGTTCTTATGTATCGAAAAAAAAAGTAGATTTATACCATAAATAATCAACTGATATGCATCGCCAAAAATCAAATTGTGTCTAAGTCTGGATGAAAACTTGTAATATTTGTAGGTTGTCCATTTTTATAAACTGTTTTCTTAATATATAAAAATAACCAAAAAAAAAAACCCCAAAGGTTAAAATGATGAAAAAGCCGACTAAACAGCGTCATGAATCAATGAGGATGATCAGTTAAACAAAGGGTAATATAATAATTTAATTTCAGTGTATGGTATAGAATTAACTATTTTCTTAATATATAATATAATAAATTTAAATATATATTATTTTCCCCTTCTGATTTTATGTTAGTATATTATATTATACATAAAGGGAAAAAGATCAATATACCATCAATAGTTTATAAAAATAACAAAAAAATCAACGTTAAAATGACTAAATAGTGTCATGAAATAATGAGTATGAGTTAAACAGGGTATAGATTGCGAAAATAGGAATAGCTCCAAAAGAGAGTGGAAATTAAATCCCCTGCTTATTGTACTAGGACTAGGAAGTCTTAGACTACTATTATAAATACGATGCATAATGATACATAATACCTTATCAGCTCCAATATCATTCACGAATGTGACTTCACTTAATAATACATAGATTTCTCCCTCAAAGCAAAAACTATATATCCTTTAAATTTCCAATCACTTTTGAATAGGCTTAAACTCACTACTAGAAATCTACGCCTATAGTGACGTACGACAATTGCGACATACAAATAAGTCGCATAAAGTGCTTTCTGCGACTAACTTTTCGACTTGCATGCGACAAACATAAGATTCTTGAAATTCTATGCAACTTTTGGCAAGTGCGACAGCATAAGCGACATACTTGCGATAAAATTGTTGTTTGTCGCATTAGAAGTCGCAAATACCTTGGCGGGAAATAATTTTGTTGCGCGGGAATCTGTGCGACGTACATTTTCTCGTCGCAAATGGTAATTTTTTACACGGGTTAAAATGATACATATATGCGACATACTTTGTGACGGTCTAGCGACATACAATTAATTTTATTTAAAAATTGTTAAAAATTTTATCCAACTGCGTCGCAAAAGCGAATAAGTCTATGTTGCAGTTGAGAAAATAACCCTAACATAATAATCCCTTTCACTAATTCACCCTAAAGCCTAACTCATTTCTGCTCTTTTTTGTCTTCAACTCTCAGCGCCGTACCTCATCCCCACCCAAGTCTCCGGCCAAAATTTCACGGCGTCTCTTCCTCCTCTTTACTAATTCGGCCAAACCATGGCCAAATTTTCATAGATTCACCTTTAAAAGAAGAAACCCATTAATTAAATACTCAGATTTTCATAGAAACCCATTAAAATACAAAGGCTCTCGCTCTTCTCGTCTCCTCTCCTTATAGATGGTTTCATCTCTATCGGTTAGGGTGCGACGAGCAGTTCGGGTTTCTTTCGGAAAGTTTCAGGTATGTTTCTCTTTCTTCTTTTTCTTTTGATTTCTGCTTTGATTTTAATTGCATTGGAAACAATTGAGTTCGTTACCTAGATTTGTCAGTCTGGTCTGTCACCTTGATTTTAATTGCCTTTGATTTTCTGTTTTGATTTTAAATTTTGATTTTGTTTGCAGCAAAAGGTCCTCCAGTGCAAAGTAAACCCTTCATAGAGATTAAGAAGTTGATCTTGAGTCTCGTTTGGGTAAAACTCTGGTTAGTATGAATTGCTTGGCATTAAACATGATCTTTATTTGTTTTTTTTTTTGTATTACACTGTCCTTTTTAATATATGATCAGACCAAAATTATGCATCTTTTTATGGTTATTTTCCTATGCTTTTAGGGTATTTTATGCTTGATTATGCCTTATATTTGGTATATTTGTGTTTATAGGTGTTAAAAAAGAAGAAAAGTGCAAAATCATCAATTTTGTATCTTTTTGGAGCCTTTTTGGATGATTTATGACACAAATATTTTCCAAGGATATTTTGGATGAAGAATGGAGCTACCATGTTCGTGATTGAAGAGCTTGAAGAGTCGATTTTATGCTTATCAAAGTTATAAAGTTGGTTGCTTAGTATTTTCAAGGCAAAGGAGCAAAGACAAGTTCAAGGCAAGAAGACATGTCAAGGTGGCGAACCAAGCACTAGAGCACCTGGGTGATCAGACGAAACACATGGGATTTCAGAGAAGCCATGTGGGCGCCCAGTTAGAGTCGGGACTGCCACAACCCAGCCACCATAAGCGGCAACCCATGTCACTTCCTCTTGAAGCTTCTTTAATACTTTACAGATTTGGCGACAGTTCTGTAAATCAGCCATAACTTTTGATCCAGAACTCCGTTTAAGGCATATGAGTATGCGTTGGAAAGCTAACTCCAAGAGCTACAACTTTCATTTCGAAGCCCAGTTCAAACGTTTTCATGGACGAAAATGCCCCTGAAGTCAGCGGACAGAAACTGTCCTAGGCCTTTCTTGCGGGATTGACCAATTTGAGCCCAAAATCTTATTTGGATTAGTTTGAAGACTTGGAGAGCAGCCCAACACGTCCTTAGGGTTTGTTTAAGTCATCTAAAACTCTAAATTAAATCCTAGGCAGCCCCCTATATATACCCTCTTATCCTAGAACCCTAGCTACATCGCATACACAATTCTTAACTCTTTTTCTTTAGGTTTTGCGATTTGGAGAGGAGGCAGCCGCCCACCTCTAGTTTTATAAGTCTCTCATGGATTGTAAACAATCCATGAGTAGCTAAACTCTTATACTTATTTTCCTTAGGTATCTTTGATCAATGAATTTATGGTGAGACTTTTGTTCTTAATAGTTTGATGTATCTGTTTGAATACGTTTCTTATCTCTGTACTTCATCTTATGTGTTCATATTTTAATAGATTTGGGTGTACAAATTATCTTGATAAGTATGAATGCTATAGTTAGATTCAAGTTGGCTTAAGTTAAGTCAATGTTGGTCACAAGTGACAATTGAACTAGAAGTTCTAGATTCATTGGGATATCAAACCTTGTTGAAATCTTTAGGCCGAGATGGAAATTGATGTAGGCAAGTTTGGTATTGATTTATCATGCATGTGGATAAGTAAAGCTTAATGCTTGTTCTATGAAGAGGGTAACACCTAGATTGGAACAATAAAGATTAATCGTCAGCGAGATGCAGGTTAATTTTCTTAGCATGTTGGAATTAGCATCACGTCTGTTCCTATACCAATTATTCAAATGGAGTTGTTTAAGATGCTGAGAGGATTACTTTGTTCTAATGAAAGTTGATGTCTACGTCTTAGGCTATATACCGATTTGGGATAATTTATGATTCTTAATTGATTGCAATTTAAGTCAAACTCATGTTTAGTGTCTATGATCCATGATTCACTTGATCAAGATAGTTGCCTAAAGGAGAAGAAGTATGCTTTTTATTCATTGTTTTTATCAAACTCTTTTCTAGATATTTAGGTTTAGATTTCTTTTAATTGTTTTCTAGTTTGATTTATCTATTTACAAAAATCCTAAAAATCCCTTTTTGGTAAGATTTTCTTTAGTATAATTTGGCTATAATTTGCTCCTACCTTCTCTGTGGATTCGACCCCTACTTGCCCTAGCTAGTAGTTATTGGTTTGTGGGGATTTATCTTGTGGTTTGTTCAACGACCGATCAATATATCTGCCTTTTCAGGTTGTTACTCCAGTAATTTTATTTAAGTCAGCAGGTAATTCCTTCCTAGATTAATGTTTCAATTGTTTCTCAGTTATCACAGATATTCTTTGTTCATTGCTAGTTTAATATATTAAAGAACAGCTTAGTTTATTGAGATTCATTGCTTTGTTTAGCTCATACAGTATCCTACTACACACAACTTTCGACCGCTTAAGCAATATAGTTTTCTAAATGAAAAGTCTATTGGCTATGAGAATGGTCAAGACTCAAGAGACTTGTTTACTTCAGGAGCCTCATGTCAAACCTTATTCTCTCCATATACTTAAATTGATTTCAACATGTTGGACATGTTATTCATTTACCAGCTGCTGAAATAAGGCTTTAGGGATGGTAATGAAGAAACACTAGTAGGTTTGCATTGCTATGGATGAATGTTTGATTCTCTAGTCAGGTTATGGTTCCTCAAAGGTTATTATCATTGTTTTGAACCAATAACAGAAAGGATCTGCCAATCGACTTGAGTGTTATGCTTACTGTTTTAAATGAACTTTTAAATTATTATGGTAGTATGTAAAGTCCCCTTGTTCTTGGACAATAAACCCTAATATTAAAACTTAATTTTTTTAAACTTGTTTTACTGTTCTGATAAGAATATTTGCACATAAATTCAGGTGTGGAATCGATAGATATTAAGCTTATAGTCATTATATATGGATTTTCAAACCCTGAAATGTGGTCAAGCTTATAGTTCCTGACTTGTTTCTTAATGGGTATCAATTTTTAATGTTTAGTCAGTTTATTCAAGTAGAAATCAAGCTTTTGAGTTTGATGAAGCAAATATATGAAAAGGAAACTATTACACCCACAAGATAGTATCATAGTAGTTAAAGCATGAATCTGCTCTGTTGTACTTATTTTCCTAGTAGTTAAAACATGAATCTGCTTTAAAAATGCTATGGGATTTTCTTCATTATTCATTAGGCTTTATGCTTATCAAACTCGTTATTATGCTTTTAAAACATGAATCTGCTTTTCAGGTTTTTATGGAGCAATGATTTTACATTCAATTCTGGTAAAAATGAAAAGATAACAGCTTTTTATGCAGTTACTTGACTACTTATAGCAGCAGCATAAATCTGCTAAAAAACAATTCCTTTTTGAGAACTAAAAATGGCAGACAATTATCTTTGTTCGTAGAGAAGACTATTATTGTTCTAGATTTAGGAAAATATAAATTTGTACGATTTCTAGTAAGGACAACTTTCTTTATTTTGAAAGCTATAAATTTGTACAGATTCATCATTTTTATTATGGCTTGAGAACATTTACAAGCTTGAAGGGTTTCTTACAATCCTTTTATTGTCAACTCCTAATTACTTTCAATGTGGCATAGACAAAATGCAACCCTTTTTATAAATCTGATTTCTTCATCTCTACTTTCAATTTGTATTAATCTCATTTGTCATTAAGTTTATGTTTTCGGAGATAGCAACTGAATTTTGTATTATCTTTAGTTAAAAGAGATTTCAAAGGAGGAGGAGTTGGAAGACGAGTTCGTCAAGTCATTCTTGAGAACAAGGTTTCATCCAAGGTAATCACTTGACTTTAGACCTTGATACATTTTTAATTAATGATCTGCATATCTACTAGGAATGGTAATTGCTGTCCTAAACTTAATATTGTTAATTTTTAGCTTTTCTTATAGCTTACAAAAGCAATGCATGCTACGAAATCATTAAGGTGACATTTGGCCTTTTTTTTAGGGTTTGTCTTTAAACTTGCAAAGGAAATATCATTGTTATAGTAAGGTAATACTTCTATTATTGAAAGTTTATACTTTAAATGTTAGTAAAGCTTATAGGTTTCTGTTTTTGTCTTCTTGATGAAATATGTTTTTTCTTAATTTATTTATTTATTTATTATATTTTATGTTAGATTTTGAGAATGTCAAACCACCGTTCTTGGATGTATTGTCGGCTAGACACATTTGGATATGTTAGTAGTGAATTTAAACAAGGGGTTGACGATTTCATAGACTTTGCATTTAGTCATTCAAGTTATGTATTTGACAATACCATTTGTTGTCCATGCTTGAAGTGTGCTAATAGAAAATTTTCCTAGCATTGCACCTGCTGAACTTTCTGATGAGATGAAACAATTGTTGCAGCAGTGGGCAACAGAAGCACTTCCCGGTTTATTGACCTCTTTGCTGTCTGGTATGTTGAATTCTCTATGCTATCGTCCTTTGGATAGTGCATCTAGAGATAACATTGTAGACCCCCCATCATCATCACAACAAAATGACATTAAAAGGAATGGTGATGGTGATGGTGGTGATGATGATGATGATATAGAAGACTTGCGCTAGTTTAGATGCTATTAGGACTAGCTAGTTACCATTATAGATTCTTTTTGACACCTGATCATAGCTATAAACATTGATTTAATAGCTTCAGGTATATATATTTTATCTTCTGAAGTTGGTTAACACCTGATCATAGTTAGAAACATTGATTTTATAGCTTCAGGTATATAATTTGTCATTTGGAGCTGGATATTGATGTGGGACAAACATATATTTTGCATCCTTGCTATTGATGAATTAGTTTTATTGTATATGTATGAGCAGAAACCATATGCAGTATGGTTTTTATGGATTTTATTATGATATATGTGAATTGTACAAGTTGCGACAAACACTGTGTTTTAATGCTGGCATTTATAACGCACACACTTTCTATCTGCGACATAATTTTATATAATTGCGACAAATATAATAAAATTGGCAGCGTACTAAGGAGTTATTCGCGACAAACATATATTTATCAGCGACATACTGCGACCAACGCTTCACATGATTGTGACAAGCATATTTCCTATATGCGACAAACAACGACGTGAAAATGATACAATTGCGATGAACCTTGTTCTCAATTGCGACATGTCACGACGAAAAACATAACCAATTGCGACATACATAACAATGGTTTGCGACGGCTTGCGATGAGCAAATTCGTCGTGTCTAACCCCTATCTGTGACATCATGAATGCCAACTGTGACTTCAGAAAGAGAGTCGCAGAAACATAGTATTTGCGACATACGCGTCGCAGTTGAGCATTAGCAACACACTCTGATACGACCATGTTCGCGACGTGCAGTTTTTGTCGTTAATACCAATATGCGCATTATTTTGGCCCTTTTGCGACATTTTGCCTATGTCGCTAAAGGCATAAATTTCTAGTAGTGACTGTTTCATATGGAAATTGCCCGTAGCAATAGACCCTGTTTTCTAGTAGTGATTATTATTTTTGATGATATATATGTAGTGGATGGTAGGATTTAGGATTTAGGGTTTTTCAGTTTCTTAAGCGAATCATCAAGGCACTTCATAAAGAAACCGACGCTTAATTTCCTCGAATTCCTCATTTATGGGTGTATAATTAATAAACAAAACAAAGAAGTGGCATATAATGGGAACAAAATGGAATGAATTACCTAGGTTATATATATATATATATACATACATATATATATATATGTATGTATATATATATACACACTCCAATCATGGTTCATGAATGATTTTGTAGGTGTAAATTAATATATGATGATTTGAAAGAATAACATGAAAATTATTTTAAAAGATAATGGAGAAATCAAAGACATTAGTTATGAAAAAGCATCAAATACTTTCATCCCTCCGAAAGAAAGAGATGCATATCATATTTTTATTATTTTTTCATTGAAATATTTCACCTTACAATAAATTTATAATAAATATTATAGAGCATATATTCCTTTTTATATGAGTATGTATGTATATATATATATATGTATATGTGGAGATTTTATATGTTGTTTGGGAATATTACAATATATATATATATATATATATGAAAAAAACCTGCAGATATTTTAGATTATATTTAAAAATATTAATGAGTGGAAGAAAAATAGTAAGAAGACAACAAAAAAATAAAATTGAAAGATTGAATCGTATAGAATAAAATGTATAGGGACTAAATCAGAAAGAATAAAAATAGTCGAGAGATTTTATATAAAAAATTAAAATTGAAGGTCTAAATCAAGTAAAGTACAAATAACAAAAAGACTAAATAGCATAAAATGGAAAAGTTTGAACACTATTTGATAAATAATCCATTAGCCAAACTTTGAAAAAAAAAAAAAGAGGGAAGATGTGGCACCCCTCTATCTATTGGGCTTGAGCTTTAAATATATACTAGTATTGTGCACCCGGTTTACCACGGGTTTCTCTCTCCCCCCGCCCCCGCCCCCTCTCTCTCTTTTATGTAAGACTGCTATGTATCATTTTAATTTTCTATTATTTTACATGTTTTAATTTTTGTTTGAGTTTTTTATTCAATTCTTGCTTTTGTTATTTGGAATTTAATTTAATTTTCATACAATTCATTACTATTTTTGAAATATCGTATGAAACAATATAACATACACTGAAAACACTATTAGAACATTATATACATAATTGATCGGTCGTTGATCAAATCACAAGATAAATTCCCCACAAACCAATTAACAAATAGATAAACTACTTAGCTAGGGCAAGTAGGGGTCGAATCTACAGGGAAGGTATAAATCAAAGTTAAATCTTACAGAAGAAAATCTAACCCAGAAAAGATATTTTTGGATTTTTCAAAATAGATTAATTAAACTAGAAAACAATTAAAGAGAAAATCAAATGATAAAAGCATACTTCTTCTCCTTTAGGCAACTACTTTGATCAAGTGAATCATGGATCATAGACACTAAACATAAATTTGGCTTAGATTGCAATCAATTAAGAATAATAAATTACTCCAAATCGGTATATAGCCTAAGACGTAGACATCAACTTTCATTGAAACAAAGTAATCCTCTTAATATCTTAAACAACTCTAATTAAATAATTGGTATAGGAGAGGAATACTCGACCCTCCAACATGCTAAGAAGAATTAACCCGCATCTCGCAGACAATTAATCTCTATTGTTCCTAATCAAGCATTCACCCTGTGAAGAATCATAGGACAAGCATTAAGATTTACTTTTCCACATGCATGATAAATCAATATCAAACTTGTCTACGTCAATTTCCATCTCGGCCTAAAGATTTCGACAAGGTTTGATATCTCATTGAACCTAGGACTCCTAGAATTACAATTGTTACTTGGACCAACTTTAACTTGACTCAAGCTACTTGAATCTAACTATAGCATTCATAAATCTCAAGATATGTTGTACACCAAATCAATCAAAGAATGAACACATAAGATGAAGCATAGAGATAAGAAACGTATTTAAACAGAAAAAGCTCAAATTATTAAGAACAAAAGTTTCACCAATAATTCATTGATCAAAAGTACCTAAGGAAAAGAAGTATAAAAGGGTTAGCTACTCATGGATTGCAAGCAATCCATGAGAGACTTACAATACTTGGAGGCCGGCTGCCTCCTCCCTCTCCTTGACGGCGCAAGACCTAGAAAACTAGGGCAAATTATGTAGAAAAGTATTATGAGAGGTTCACTAGGGTTCTAGACTTAAGAGGGTATTTATAGAGGTGGCTTAGGGCTAATTTAGAGTTTAAACAAACCCTAAGGACGTGCTGGGCTGCTCTCCAAGTCCTCAAGCTAGACCAAATAAGAATTTGGGCTTAATTGGATCAATCCCACATAAAAGGCCCAGGACAGTTTCAGTCTGCTGACTTCAGGGGCATTTTCGTCCACGAAAAAGTTCGAACTGGGTTTCGACCAAAACACGAAAGTTGTAGATCTTGGAGTTAGCTTTCCAACGGCTACTCATACGCCTCAAACGGAGCTCTGGACCAAAAGTTATGGCCAAAATACAGAAAGATCGCCAAATCTGGAAACAAGTGAAGAGACTTCAAGGTGAAGACACGCATGATAGCATGGTTGGCGCGCGCATGGCTGCATCCCGACTCCCCCTGGGCGCCCATGTGGATGGCTTGTGCGCCCAGGGCGTTGCTCTCAGCCCCCATGTCGCCAGTGCCCATGTGCTTGCTGGTGGCATGTCTCGACTAGCGCTGGGCGCCCATGTGGTTTGCCTCGCGACCCATGTACTCCAGTGCTTCGACACTTCTTGACATATCTTCTTGCCTTGAAATTCAACTTTGCTCCTTTGCTTCAAACTCTTGAAAATCAATCTTATGATGATAAAATTGACTCTTCAAGCTCTTCAATCACGAACATATTGGCTCCATTCTTCATCCAAATTGTCCTTGGAAAATATTTGTGTAAATAATCATCCAAAAAGGTACAAAAATGGTGATTTTGCACTTTTCTTCACTTTAACACCTATAAACACAAATATACCAAATATAAGGCATAATCAAGCATAAAATACCCTAAAAGCATAGGAAAATGACCATAAAAAGATGCATAATTTTGGTTCGATCATATTTCCCCCACACTTAAGCTTTGCTAGTCCCTAGCAAACTAAGGTTAATCCTAAGAAAACAAAAAGGTTAGTGACTAAACTAAGCAACATATTGATTCCACTTTCGTAGGTGAACGGCGGCACTTAGCATGTGACGCAAGCCTTTAAACCTCTATACGTCTATAAAGGAGGAGTTATAGTCTCCTGAGGGTTTACTTAACTAGAATGATACCCACAAACATTATGTAACATTAACTAGAGACATCAAACTTTAGAAAACAAAGTACTTCTAACAAATTAATAATTTAATCTACATTTTCTTAGTCAAATGCAATATAAGTTAGTAAAAATACAAAGACCATAAAATTCAAATCAACTATGCACAAAATCACTCCAATCAATAATGTAAGTTCTAAGATCAACATACCTTGGATAAATTTGACAAGAAAAACTTACCATAAGCTTGCATTTTCATCAATTTCCAAAGAGAAAGTAATATCATGGATATTATTCAAAAATTAAGATGGGTTTTAAAAGAAATAGCCCAAAATTTCTAAGCAAGGTTACTAACCTTAGAAGTGTCCATGAATTGGGGCTACTAGCTCCCTTTATTTGAGGTTACTAACACTCATTTTTACAAGAGGGACAATATTTCCGCTTTCCATGCCTCTTATCTTCTTTCCAAGGGTTACTAACTCCTTTTGTTAAAGAAAAGAGTGACAACAATGGATTAATTAATATTTTTTTTATTATTTTTTTTAGCAAGAAAATATCTCTTCTCCTCTTAACATGAAAACACTTCTTTTAAAAGATTTAAGCTACCCTTCATACCCCCACACTTAGTCTTTGACATATCCATGACATACTTCTATAAATGTACACAAGATTCAACACAAGTTCTAGAAGTAATGCACTTGTCAAACCATTTTTGGGTATGAAAAACCTTATTAATTACACTTCTCAATCTAAGAATGAAATTATACATAAGAAAATTTGAAAAATATTTTCAATGTATTCAAACTAATTAATATTATAAAAGACTATACTCATGGAAATTAAACCAAAATTTAATAGAGATACAAAACAATTTTTTTTTTTAATTTTCTTCAAAAATTTTGAAAAATTTGTCTCTAATCAATAAGATAGAAAAGAAAATAGGATCTTGAAAATAGACTAATTCTTCCCCCCACACTTAAAAGACACATTGTCCTCAATGTGTGATGTGCTAGTATTTTGACAAAAAATTTCAAAACATGTTGTTTTGTAAACTTTTGGAAAAATGAAGTGCACAAGTAAGACTTGATCTAAAAAGTGTCGACACAATAATAAATCAAGCAAACTTACTACTAGCAATTAAATCACAATAAATGGGGTAATCCAATTAATTGAACACATGCAAGAGTTAATTCACTTAGAAAGTATGCATCCAATCTTTAGCAAATTAATCTAAACATATCAATCATAACATTCAAACACATAAGTCTTACATAAGATCCAAATAGAACAAATACACATACAAATACAAATGCCAATGCATGCAATGTCATGATAAAAATGCAAAACATAAAAGAGTTCATAACATATGACATCCTAAGGATAAGAATTAATGGCCTCTCCTTGATCTCCTTTGCCCCATGGAATGACGTAGGGTGTCCTCCATTCTCTCCATGTAAGCTCTCATCTCACTCCTATGTTGTCTCATCTCTCGAACCATAAGTTGTTGAAATTCTCTCATAGGAAGCTCTTGGAAATTTTCTTCATCAATTTCCAAGGATGGTTGTCTTGTCCCTTGTGATTGTTCAAGTCCTTGTGCATAAGTCCTTCTTTGCACATTGTACCAATGTACCTCATTGGCAACAACTCTCCTCCATAAACCCAAATGACTTAAACAATTCACATCAATAACATTGTCTTCATTGTTGAAGCAATATTCACCATCAACTTCAACTCCTTCATTTACCAAAATCTTGCTAATCAATAATGGAAAAACAAATGCCTTATCTTCATGTGAAGAGTGAACTACTTCCCACATCCTTGAGAGTAACAACCTAGCCATTGGTATTCCATTACAATGACCTAATCCATGGCAAAACTTCTCTACAACATAGAAGTCTTCAATGCGAAGCTTATGCTTGTTACTACTTCTAGGAATGACATTATGATGCAATAAGTAACACACAAGTCTATCCCTTGGTTCCATATACTTGACTCTTACCTCTCTACTCCCTTGGTTATCCATACCAAGAGGAATGTCAAACCTCCTTAAAGCACCATCCCTTTTCCATGTGCTCTCGGTGGCGGTCCTTTGCTCTCCATTAACATAAGTAAAATAGAACATACTACCCTCATTGTTCAAATCAAGTAAACGACATAGATATTCCTCATCAACTACAATGTACTTATCTTTAACCATTGTGTTGATGGTGTAAGAATAACCATCACGCTCCTTGTCTATGTTGGCATAAAATTGTTTCACTAAATTGGGATAGTAGTATCCATCTGCTTGAAGAAGTGATCCCCAACCTCTATTGACAAATAATTGGCTAACTCCAAGTTCTTGATCAATGCTGGTTGACATCAGTTTTTCTATAATGAGAGAGTTGTTATACCTTGATTCATACCACTCTTGACATTCATTATCAACAAATATGGGTGGCGGCACACTAAGGTAAGGTTGTATGGTGGTTTCCTCCTCAATTGGTGCGGCTTGGGATGTTGATGCTCTTGCTCTCACTCTTCTTGACATTTTCTCGAACACTTGGTGGGCACTAGGTTACCTTGTAGGGTTTCTTGAAAAATCTTTCTTTAAGATCCAATGTAGCACTCCCTAATGCTCTAAAATGCTCCAATCAACTTCCAAACTATCTCTTATCTCCCTTCTAATCACTCCAAACAAGAATCCAAAGAAAACAACCACTTTCCCAAAACTTGTAAATTTGAAAAATTGATG